>JAFFST010055360.1:38988-50506 GCA_022414735.1 Noturus placidus
GCTTTTCCTCAATAAATGGCAGGAGAATGCAGAGGAACGTTAGAACATGTAGGGGATTGTGAGCTAAATGATTCTCTGCATCTTCTCCTTGCAAGCAAAATGTAAAATTGTGTTGTATGGTTCTTCTGCTGTCCAGGTTGAGTTTTAACCTAACAAATATAAATGCATCTTATGTGCAAAATCAGATTTTTTGCAATTATTAGTACATTATGTACACATAAACATGCTCATGATGACACTGAAGTTAAATTACAAAATTATTTTGGTTTATCATGTAAGAGTTGTGGGGTGGCTTAGTGGTTAGCACGGTGGCTTAATGGTTAGTACGTTCGCCTCAATTCCCATCGTGGCCCTGTGTGTGCGGATTTGCATGTTCTCCCCATGCTGTGGGGCTTTCCTCCAGGTACTCCAGTTTCCTCCCCCAGCATGGTAGGATGATTGGCATGTCCAAAGTGTCTGTGGTGTGTGAATGTGTATGTTATTGTGCCCTGCGATGGATTGGCACCATGTCCAGGGTGTACCTAGCCTTGTGCCTGATGCTCCCTGGGATAGGTTCCAGGTTTCCCCATGACCATGAAGCAAGGATAAGTGGTATAGAAGATGGATGGACGGATGGATTACAAAAAGAAAAGCACAATAAACTAACAATAAGGAGTAAGGAAATAAAAATGTAGATATAGTATTAAATAGTTAAATCCATCCATCCACCTTCTACCACTTACTCCTTTTCAGTGTCACGGGGAACCTGGAGCCTATCCCAGGGATCATCAAGCACAAGGTGGAGTACACCCTGGACAGGGTGCCAGTTAAGTAGTTAAATTAAATATTAAATTATTTCCAGACTAAGATTCCTGTACAGATTAACTATATGAAATATATTAATATATTACTTATAGGTTGACAGGCCTAGAACTGTACATTAGACAGGTGTGAGTGTATAAAAATGTACAGTTTTCATAAGATAAGTCCCCCTGGAGGTGTGAGGTGAACGTGGCCACCGTGCACCCCTTACAATAGTCTTGTGAACTATTTAGTCTGAGTCTTCCCTGTTGCTCTTGTGCATGGCTGTTGTGACACCAAATGTCCCCTTGGGGGTCAATAAAATATTCTCTCTCTATCTAGAACCAGCTACTATTTGTCCTGGCAGTGGTGCTATTAAAATCCTAAATGAATTAATTATTTACTACATTAAGTAAATTTTGTATACTGTTATGCATTATCAGCATATGCAGTATGACAGAAATACCATGGTCTTTAATACCAAATATATAATTAACAAAATTATTAATTACTAAGATTGAAAAGGAGTGATTTTTAATTCAAGCCATCTAATATTGAAACAACCTAAACCCTTTAGTACACTACAAAAAAAGTACACAGCAATCAATATGACTTACACAAAGCTGCAGGTTTTTTATTCACATGTTAAAAAAAAAGAAGGAAAGAAAAAAAAACCCATCACAGTGCAAAAAAAAAAAAGAAGAATTAAACAACTGAATTTATTTCCAGTGTACTATGACTAAATCACTAACTGCTTCTTGTTATGGTAACTAATTTGGTTTCATTCAGTGTGGAACAGTGTAGAGAGGAATATTTTGGGTGACAGAAATATTGTCAAATGTTTAGATACACAAAAGGAGGACAACACATTTGTATATTTCACTCTAAGATGCCTTAAAATAAACTAAAACATGCTTTCTTTACAAAGAATCTGTGAGTTTAATCTTTGAAATAAACTTTGTTCATGAAAGTAATAACTGACTGTGTATCTGGAAACACACTATACAGTGTTTTGGAGTTTCTCGTCAACATCCATCTATCCTTTACTACATCATGAACTTTAGTGCAATGTATATACAAAATGCCAACAAATAATACTGAATCTGAAAATATTCCACCAGCACACAAAAAAATTATGTTAGCAAAATGTTAACAAAACTGTACAGGAAAAAAAAAACTTCAACATGAACACAAATAAAAATACTAAATGCTTTTACTGTTGATAAAGCTTTGTTGGGAGGTTTTAGGGCGTTTTATTCACATTGTTATTATCATTATTATTGGGCCTTTACTTCAACCTTGTAGTTCTCCCATGCGGCTAGGATTTAGTGAACTGTCCCTTGAGCAGAATTCCTATTTTCATTTACATTCCTGTAATATGACAAACACAGACAAAACTTTTAGATAAACATTCAAACTAGACACGCAGGAATGCCTATAAAAATATATGCAAAGACTCACCTCCTTCTTCTTCATCTTTTTTCACTTCCTGTTCTGTTTTGTCTTCCGTTGCAGTTGCCAGCTCTCTCTGTGCATCCATGGCTGTCTCATCATCATGCTCTTGTTTTGTTGACTCTTCTTTCCTGCTGTCTGACTCAGGTTGTTCAGACTTCTTCGCCTCTTCTACTGTCTCTTCCTTCTCAACCGACACAACATACTCCCTTCTCTCTTCTTCTCCTCCTCCTGAAGTTAAGGGCTGCTGCTCTGAATCTGCCGAATCTTCATGTCGCTCATGATCTTGCAGTTGCTTAGTCATAGCAGATGCTGAGTGAGTATAGTCGATCTCCTCTTTCTCGAACACATCATTTTCATTTCCGTCTGGAGTCATCAGGCGAGAGACAGTCAGGGTAGACTTTTCCTCTTCAGTCTCACCTTCTTCTCCACTGGACTTCCTCAGTCGGCGAGACGGTGGACGGCGTTTGATAGAATGACGAGCGCGACCCTGTGATCCAGAGCAACATCAAAATAAAACATACACTCGCTATCAGTAACAAAGTTTCTAATTAAATACTGAGAGGTGGCCTACCTTGTTGATGCTTAGAAGGACAGAGCCTTCCACAGGGGTCTCAAAGCTGGCTGGGGTCTCTGTAAGGCTCGGTTTGGATGCTGAAGTTGGGCTGACGGGGCTACAGGGTGAGAGAGGTGGGAAAAATGGCATCTGCGGTTTCCCAGCTCCTGGACTCAATGGGGAAGGCAGGAAGGCGGTCGGTGGAAGAGATGCCTGTGAGAAACATAAATAAATTTAAAAAAAAATAAATAATGGAGTCTGTCAAGTTTTTCTGTGAACTGGCAGTTGCTGATCTGGACCCCTTCCTATCTGGAGACTATCGCGGCTAAGGAACTCAAGTTACATGGCTCAGGTGTCTGATCATCCTTCTTCTGGAAGAGTCTCTTGGAAGTGGCCACACATACCATCCTCATGCTTCATGGTCAAGCACCAAGAGGAGGGCTTGAACCTGAAGCTATCAGGAGGATGCCACAGAAGTGTGGCTTTGGCCCTAAAATGAACGATTTTGGTTATTTGGTTGGGTAAGAGTAAACTCAGAACCAGGGTCTGAGTCTGACAGTTGGGCTCACTGAGCCATTATTGCCCCAGGGAGCCAAAGAGGACAGCATTTCTCAGATGGTTAATATCGAGACACTAGACACACAACCAGTGGCTGTCATTGTACTCCTGGAGTTTTTGGTATTAGTTGCTGGAGCATATATTCATGGTGGTTTGGATGATCATTAGTTTCTGAACCGGTGTGCTGAGAGTGGCTCTACAAGAATGGAGGGACAGACAGGTTCTGGCCCTGTTAACGCTGATACCACCAAATATTTGAAGGATGCAAAGACATGTCCATACTCCTTTCCCACTCAACAATGCTTCCCTAGCTAGTATGTTACAGTGAACTGGATACATGCACCAAAGAGAGAAAAAAGAGGGAAAAAACAGGAGAAGAAAGCAGGCATCTACAGAAAATAACTGAAGCACATGTACTGTACCCTATTTTGCATTCCCTACCATTGTGCATGGCTATATCAACAGAAAGCTGTGGATCCAGTCATGGATTTGAATAAAATTGAAGAAAAATAAAAAGGGTATGTCTCTTGTAACCATCCTTTCCACCAGAGGGTGACACACTAGAGAGAGTGTATGGGTGTTTGTTTATGTGTGTTGGGGGAAGGGGTATAAGGGGGGTTGGTATTTGGTGAACATGTTAAGATGGTTTGTGGGGGGAAAAAAGCACCCACCTGTAGTTTCTCAATGAGGGCAGAGTTTCGATTCTTCCTCGGTGGGTGGGAACCAACTTCTGCTTTCTGTTGTTTAAAAAAGACTATGATTAATGTACCATATTGTATGCGAGCTGTAAAGCTGCATCATGTAGAAAGCATACACTAGCAGAAGAAACATACAAGAATCTTACAGAAGAAGACATGACCCAAAAATCTTTGTGACATTTAAAAACAAGGTTCCATCTAGCATGATAAAGTTTGTCTCTTAAAAGTGCTTTATACCACAGTGCTGTTGAATTCTTCTGATTGGTCAGAAGATTTTGATTCATTTTATTATAACAGCAGCTCTGACAATAATTCCAGCTGCAAATCACAGGTTTATATTAACGTAAGAGTGGCGTAAGAGTATAAAACACTTTGTGATGTGCTGTTAAAGGAAAATAACCAAGTTTGGGTGGAAACAGTAACTCAGCATCATGCCACTCCATTGCTAATTATGTTCCAATAACAGCACACCCTCAAATATCTTATTAATTACATACTGAACCCTATAGAGGGTTTCCCTTTCAGAAAATATTCCAGAAAGTAGACCCTGTTAGTTCAGTATATGCAGAAAAAGAGCTTAGTGAAAAACTCTGTCACTGTTTGTGAGTCTCTAATCAAGACATGTCTTAGTAAGATTTCCTCCTAGTAAGTTTTCCTTATGCTTCATGTTTCTTATCGTGTCTCACCTCGTCTTGCCCCTGACCCACATCATTACTGGCTGGAATTGGCAGTGTGCGTGGAGGTCTCCTGCGTACAGGCTTGTTCTGAAAAGCAATAAAACATAAACTATAATTTAGAATGTCCTGTACTGTCAGGTCTTTAAGAACTGAGCTTGGATCAGATGCGACATGGCTGGTAAATAGAGCATGACAACATAGGTACAAACAGGTATAACTTTGACAGAATTAATTCCTTGATCATATCAGCCATCCAGTATATAAATACGTATCGGAGAAAACATCACAAAAAAATGAAAGCAAGAGGGATGTATCTGTGACTAAAATCAGTGGGAAACTGAGAGGTAGATAAGAAAAGCAGGAATGCAGGATCGCTGATGATAAGTCCAGTGAAAGTGAGAGATAGTGGCGCCAAATTGATTTCATACAAAGCTCTGCTGTTGAGGGGAAAAAAGCAAACATCAGCAGCCTAAATCAGGGTTCTCAAAGTTCTTGTAGCCAGTAACACCTTTAATACAAAAATAATAAATAATAAATAAATTAAAAAAGCAAAGAAATTTGTTAGGTCCATGATAATATTATTTATAGGCTACTTGTTTATTAGTTAATCAGGTTTGGATTAAAAATATTAAATTCCAGTGTCTATAAAAAACAATTCAAAGAAAATAATACATACAATAACATTAAAACAAACAAAAAAACAAAACAAAACAAATTGGGTCCCACTTTGAGAACCATCGACCTAAACAACACAACACATTTCTGCCGAGTTGCAGCACAGACTTCCACCTCTCTTTGTTATGTAACAATCCTGAAACAGTATTTCAGGATTTGCCAGTGAGGGGTTTAGAGGTTACAGCATGGCCCTGTCTAACCACTTCAACTGAGTCTACATGCATACATAGCCTTTTACAACCACACCAGCATATTATTTCAGTTCTAATACATTATACAGGGTGTCCTAAAAGTCTCCACACATAGGAGAAATGAACATGTTTCACTAAAATGTCTTCCAAAAATATATATATTTATTTTATTTTATTTTATTTATATAGTATTTAGGAATTCCTTTGATAAAAGAAGGACATATTGAAATCATTCTCATGGCTGGATTGGGAAGCTGTCACAAGGATGTGATGGACTTTAACAGGAAACATGTCAAGCACATCACACATGACACTGTAAGACTGGAAGTGTTGCAGACCGACCAAGAAGTGAACGTCTATGATCATCCACTGGCATGCATAGTGCCTTATATATGAAGACTTTTGTGAAACCCTGTAGTTTCTATAACAGCTAATTCAAACTTTGATGGCAGATGATTCATGTAATGACTGATAAATATGTGTTGTCATTTAATACAAAGATAATGTCAAATTTCTCTAGTACTTTGTAACAGTCACAGCTCAAGCTGTAGTTTTAAGTTGTAATGGTTGAGAAAATGCTGTGGTATAAGAGGAATAAAACACTTCGAGGAAAATAATCAACCTGGGGTGGTACCAGCAACTGGTGGATGATTATTTTTATTTTCCTATAACAGCAGATTATTCTTTACTTATATGAGTTATTAGGGCTTTTCATTTCTGAGTTGTCCCCAGAAAAAAATCACAGAAACAACCTGTTTCTTTATACAGATTAAAAACGTATCATATAAAATGCCACTTTCACTATTTTAATAATTGCAATAATTGAAGACTCAAGAAGGCATTTTTGATCCTTGTTTTGAGTTACTGAGCCTTAGATGAATCTTATTCAATTCAAATGACCAGTGAATTATAAATAATAACTAATAACAAAGATGTTCTGTTTAAGCAGAGTGCAGTGTGGAAACGTAAGCACAAGGAAGTAAGAATGAGGAAGGATGAAGAGACTGATCAGTTACAGTTTGAGAAGCCTCACCGCTTCATCTGCTGTAGGAAGGGGAGCCTGACATGCAAATTTTCCAGCCAGCTCAGCCACAGAGAGTCTCGACCCCTTCTGAAATACATCAACGTTAGTAGAGTGTAAAGCATGCCCGCAACAACAGCTGCTGAAATGGGATGAACTAGTTAAACTGGGTTGTGTGTGTGTGGTCATTATTCTGATGAAGGCAACTGGCACGAAGACAAAAATAATTTCAGAATTCTTTGCCTTTAGCTCCACATTAAAGCATTAAAACCTGTAAATGGCAGAAAGACTTATATCATGACAGAACCGGTCAGAACAAGTTCCTGGTGTCAGTCACGAGGTGATAATATGTGTCTGCAGCCAGTGGGCAGCTGTGGCTCGGGTTATTGTGCAAGACACTGAACCACAAGTTGCACCCAATGGCTGGTTAGCGCCTTGCATGACAGCTCTGCAGTCATTTGTGTGCATGTGTGAGAATTGGTGAATGTGAAACACTGACTACGTGTACATGGACAGCAGTAATCTAATTATTGACCTTACTCTGATTAAGATAATAATGTGATTAAGGTGTTTACATGAGTCGCTTTTAGAATACTCCTGTCATGTTCCCGTTTTACATGTTACAGAGCATAATTAGATTAACAGCCCGCGTCATTACGTCACCACGCCACGCCGTCCCTCCAGAATTTCATGTATCAACATACAGTTTGTCTTTGTTATGGTGCCGTATACAGTTTTGGGTGTTTTTCTTAAATTTTTTTTACGAATGCTTTAAGTGCAGTTAATTATTTGTCATGCCGTACGTGCTAATAGACAACTGCTTGAAGCCATGGGCTGCATCTCAAACCGGGTACTTACTGTCTATATAGTAGCCGAGATACATATATTTTTCCCCACTACAGGCCTATAGTAGGAAAGTATGCAGTTTGGGACACAGCCGAACTCTTTTGTTCGCCGTAAAACTGCCGTGTGTGTTGCAAATTGCGATGAAAACTCCCACATGACGTTCATAATATGATTAAAGTGTTTACATGTCTGTAACACACGTCCATAAGGCGTCAAAAACAGGAGTACTCCACGTGTCTTAATTCGATTAGAGCTTAATTTGAGTATGACCTTAATCAGATTAAGGTAAGTAAAAATTGCAGTTTACATGGTAGTTTCTTAATCAAAGTATGGTCTTATTGGGTGAAGAGTGGATTATTGTTGTCCATGTAAAAGCAGCTAGTGTAGAACCGCTAAAGTTAATAAAAAAGGTGCTATATAAGTGCAGACCATTTAAGTGCAGAACATGCAGTTTTCACATCTCTGAATATTATACTCTGATTGGCTGAGTGCCACTTACCAGTGCCAAAACATTACCAGATTTTTTTCATCCAAAAAGGAAAACAAATTTGTGTTTACAAAACATGATAACGATAACATTCTTGATAACATTCACAAGAAAACTCTACAAGCTGATTTACTAAGTGTTTATGTAGGATTGCATCTAATCAAATCAACAAAATAGCATGTTTTGTCTGGTTTGGAATGTTTGTCTTGATGAATTCTTTTTAAGAGATTGTTTTATTTTGGATATTCTTTTTAAATCACCCACAATACACAAAAAATTTATCTCCTTGCACATGCAAATTAACGCATGTTATTTGAAATCTTAGCCCTATTTTTATATGTTATTTGGAATGTTACGTTTTGGTTCAGTTTGAATGTATATCTTTTATTTACTTTAATATTTATTAATAGTTAATAGATATTCATATTTACATATTTATTTTATTTTTAAAAGGACAGAACATTTTCATGGTACAGTCAGTACTGTTTGTTTTTGTAATAAAGTTTAGCAATTGGTTATCCGCAGGTACTGCCCAACTTAGTTATCGGTATCTAAAAAAAAAATAAATACTCAGTCGACCTCTACTCAACAATATGAAGCTACAAACAATATAGGGCCCAAGTATAGGATGGAAAATATATAACCTGCTCACTAAGAATATAAAATCTATTATGCTGCCACATGTCTTGCATAGATCAGACTAAACAACATTTCATATTCCACAACAGGAAACCACGATAAGCTCAAGCAGTCGGAAAAAAAAACTTCAGAAAGAGCTCTTTGTGAACCTAAATTGAGCTTGTATTTAATACACATGAACTGTATCATTATTGTTGTTGTTTTTTAAATTTAAGAATTTGTTGTACTCAAAGATACTGATACTGAAATGAGTAACAGGTTTAGTATTAAGCAGTCAGGTGCATTACAGAACATGATGTTGGTTGCTGTCATGTGCTGCTCCTTGTGTTATGTTTAAAACATTGTATAGGATTTAAACAGCATCCCTAAGAGTGTTTGAGTGTGGCTGACTTGAGTATACTACGTACAGAGCAATATCGGTAAGGATGATCATTAAAATGAGTGCAAAGTGCCATGATTTAAAATGCTTTGTAAGCAATGGGTAGACCATGGTGTGCCTCAGTGCTCAATGCTCATAGAACTGAAGTGCACACTCATTTCTACTCCATTTTAAGTTACATTACAAGTGCAGCAGCCTGAGTGTTTGCTGTTCATGTTTATGATAATCTTGTGAACAGTATCATAGGAGACCATCTTGTAAAGCCTCTAGAAACTTTTAGGAAGATTACTGGGGTATTGTGCATCTTAATTCAAATCTGTCAGCTCAGTCTGGTAGGCTATAGGATTTTGGTAACTAAATAATTTCAAATGGGAATTTAATAACAGCTTTTTAAAAATACTCCAGGTCCATATCATGCTCCTGCCAACAGTAGTTGGACACAAGGTTAGTCTTGACCTCCATCATCCCAGCTCAGACCAATCATTCTTCCTACCCTTGGCCTCATTATCTAGGCATTAGCATTATCAGGATTAGCATCAACTGGAAACCCATCCTTACTGAGTGTTTAACAGAGGTGAAGAGTGAGGCAATAACATGCCTGGAGGTTTCTGTTTGCTTCACCATATCTGTTCCTGTCAGTCAACACCTCATGTACTGCTATGCTAGCAACAAGGAAAGGGAGTGAGTCTAAGGTCTGAGCATGACTAAATGTCTTCTCTGATCTCAGCTCTGACAATCTCTCTCCCAGAGTCTCCCATAGTGCTCTGACCTCATTTGGACTAAACCATTACTCCTTTGTTTCCCAGTCTGTCTCCACCGAATATACTTAAGTTTTGTGTTTCTATTTTATGATGCAAAAATGAAACCTTAAAGACTGAGCTGCCCGACATCATACTAGCCCAGTCAATGATATCTCTCCGAACTTTAAATATAAGGCAATGAAAAGCATATTTTCCAGGCAATAAGTTATATTGTGCTAGTATAGCTTTTGTTTCCTTCTCATTCAACGCTGTATTGTTTCCTGAGCAGAAGCCTTTATTGTATTACAATCTTTATTAGGCTTAAAATCCTTACAAAGAAGTCATTACAGTATATACCAAAATGAAACAATGAAACCTTATCATTCACTTAATCAGAAGTTGTTGTTTGTCAGACAACTCCTGCTAATTTCATCTAGCATCCTCATGGGGTAGTTTTAGTGTTAGCACCAAGCAAACAGTAGTGTAACTTCCCATACAGGTTTGCTACGTACTATAGTTCCAGTTTTAAAGTGAATATTTAATATAGTCTTAGTGAAAGTGTAGGCTACAGCTTACTCAGCAGTTATGGTATATCTCATAGCTGCCTCTCAGTTCGCATATCTCATGTAGATGTGTGTCTCTCATAGAGATTTCATTTAGCTATACAATCTGGTGATATCTGCTTGTCAGAGATATGTGAGGTTTTTTTAGGCTACAAATGTCATAAATACTTTTTATGTAATTATACTGTTATTACTGTGTGTGAGTTTACATGTGTCAGCAGCAAAACAAAACAAAACAAAACAAAACAAAACAAAAAACACTGATGCAGTAACACACTTAGCATAAAACCATTAAGAAATGGAAATGGAAATGGAAACTGGCATAAAGGTTATGTACCAGAATATAAGAGTTAGGATAGTGCAAAACATGCAGCGAATGACATTTTGAGCTTACACAAGCAAAACAATGGCTACAAAATAAAAATAAAAAAAACCACATGTTGAAGCATCATCCTGTGCCCATTGCAGTTTTGTATGTATTATGAATATGCTAGGTGCTCACCAGACTGTTACTTTGTGATGTGTTATTTCTTATACTATCATGCAGAGGTGGCAGAATTTAATATAAACTGTTCTGCTCCAATAACCACCATTTCAGCAGTAGAAACCGCACTGTGGATTTATATGAACACCTGACTGAACACTATGTATTCAAGAGTAACAAACATATACAGTCATGTGAAAAAATAAGTACACCACATGGAAATTGTTGGCGTTTTTGAAACAATGCCTATTAATAAAGTTGATACACTATCAAATGACATGAAATTTACATTTTGTAGTCATTTTCATCATTTAAATTAACAAAAAACAGACCAGTCACATGGAAAAAGTAAGCACACCCCTACATTTATCACAACATCAAATCCATAAAATTAGAATCAGGTGTGTGTGCCAAGATTGTGTGCCAATGATTACAACCTGCTTAGGGAGTGCATGTGGAACCTGTCTTATTCATACCCCTCTCATATCTAGTGCCTGGTGTTCCCTTTGTCTAGTGAGTGGTGTCATCATGCCAAGATCTAAAGAGTTCTGTAAGGCCTTCAGAAAAAGATTGTGTTTGCATATGAGTCTGGATATTATTTGAAATACAGTGGTGTGAAAAAGTGTTTGCCCCCTTCCTCATTTCCTGTTCCTTTGCATGTTTGTCACACTTAAGTGTTTCGGAACATCAAACCAATTTAAACAATAGTCAAGGACAACACAAGTAAACACAAAATGCAATTTGTAAATGGAGGTGTTTATTATTAAAGGTG
>JAFFST010055360.1:51400-69822 GCA_022414735.1 Noturus placidus
ACCAGTTATTAGGTTTAGGGGGGCAATCACTTTTTCACACAGGGCCATGATGGTTTGGATTTTTTTTCACCTTTAATAATAAACACCTTCATTTACAAATTGCATTTTGTGTTTACTTGTGTTGTCCTTGACTATTGTTTAAATTGGTTTGATGTTCCGAAACACTTAAGTGTGACAAACATGCAAAGGAACAGGAAATGAGGAAGGGGGCAAACACTTTTTCACACCACTGTACATCATTCCACTGTAAGTAAAATAATCAACAAATGGCGCAGAATTCAAATGACTGTCAATTTGTTCAGGACATTCAGCCCAAGAGCAGTCCATCTGATGCAAAAAGAAGTCTCCAAGTACCCCAAAATTGAATTCAGTAGTAAGTCTTACAACTGTTAGTGTCAAAGTGCATGCTTTTACAATCAGAAAGAAATTGCACAAATTTGACCGGCATGGGAGGCGTGCCAGGAAAATGCCATTGCAAGACTAATGTTTGCCAATGAGCATATAGACAAAGGCCAGGCCTTTTGGAAAAATGTGCTCTGGACAGACGAATCAAAGACAGAATTGTTTGGCCACAGTAACAGCAGACTAAAGTTTGGCACAGACTAAAGACAGCTTTTCATGAGAAGCACCTCATACCAACTGTGAAGTAGGGTGGTGGAAATGTTATGGTTTGGGGTTGCTTTGCTGCATCAGGGACTGAACAGCTTGTATTCATTGATTCATCTATAAATTCTGCATCATTTTCAACGTATTATTTATAATATGTACTTGGCAGTTTTTTTTTATATCATCCACATCATAAATGTGATGGTGATATATACATTATTGCATTTAAAATGAGGAAGAAAATTATTTTTAAACTCAAAATATGCCCTTAAACCATCAGACATGACCATTAGGACAAGTATTTTTATGGTACTTGGAAATTTGTATAATTGTTTATCCATCCGTCGATCCATCCATCCATCTTCAACCGCTTACTCCTTTTCAGGGTCACATGGGAACCTGGAGCCTATCCCAGGAAGCATTGGGCACAAGGCGGGGTACACCCTGGAAAGGGTTGTATAATTGTTTAAAAATATATAATACCGAATTCATTGCTCAAAGAGGTATAATTTTTCAAATAACAATGTCTATAATTCAAATATGTAACTCGGATGTGACCATACAGTCTGTTTTAAGTGTAAGCTTTATATATAGGCTGGGCTCAGAAAAGTGGACATTTCTGTAGAACGACTGTAAAACCATTTATGTGTCATCTGAACACATGCTTTAACGGACTCAAGGAAAAGCTGACTTTTTTTACATGGTAAGAATCACAAATTTGGATCATTTAATTTGTACAGTGACATAGAGCAGAATCTTGAAATCCTCAATATTCAAGATGTTGAACATTTCCTTTCTTTGTTTTGATTTATTTCACAAAATTTCTCACATTCTAATATTCCTTATTTCCAGTTGTTGTTATTTTTAAATCCCAGATTGCCGATGTGGTCTCAGACTTTTGGACCTCACTGTATATGTGGCTTGGGTCTTTTCCGGCCACAACCATCAGAATGTCGAACGTTACAATCTCGTTGGCTCACTGCACCTCTTTGCACCAGTTTGCGGTGGGGAAAAAGAACGTTTGAATAGCACAACCCAAGAGTTTTGTTTGAAGCAGTTGGTAAGTAAGTAAATAATAATCTTGCATGTTTTGAGTGTTTTGCTTGGTCATCTGTCATATCAGTTAATTTCTGTGAAAGTGTGTGACTACTTTAATTAGCACATAAACATTAATAATAATTTTCATGTTGCTCAAAAATTTACCAATTCTATTCGCTCATTTTATGCTGCAGGTCCACAAATTTGCACAACCATCGAGAGTGCTTTTCTGACATTTTTAAGTTTGCTTCGATTATTAAGAGCAACATTATTACATTATTTCATGCTTCACATGCAGCCATAGTAAATCTTGGGCAACTGGAAAGACAATGAATCTCCAACTTCAGTTTCTGTTCAATTTCATTCTTTTGCTTCACACAGTCATATGTTCATATAATTGCTTGTTTCGATGAGAGAAATAAAAACTGTGAGCTTAATATTTTGCAATGTAAAAACTGTACTTAAATAAATAGTTGGTCAAAAATGTAGTCGATCACCCAAGATATTTCATTGTCTGTGCATGGATCTGAACTCAATCTATTAATTTCTTCCCTTCGCCCAAGGTCTTAATCACAGAGCGACCATTACTGTCTGATACCAATACAGCTTGGCTGTTTAACCACATTAGCCTTATAACTAAACAAGCAAACTTTTTTTTATCCCCTGAACCAAAACCAACTCAATTCCCAGCAACAATAAAGAGGTATCAGAGTCCTACATTCCTCACTCACCCTCGTGCTTAGCAATGAATTCTAATGTCTTTGATCCCATGTGTAGTTAAACATGAGGGCTGGTGTACTTGGTGTATTAGAGGATCTAGTTTGTCATGGTGATTTTCTCCCTGCTGTCAAGATGAAGCTGTGTTCTGCAGACTGTGAGAGTTTTAAAAACCAATAGCTGAAACGTGCTAGAGACTGATATAATCTCCACAGTTGTGTCATTTGAAACAGAGTTAGTAATATTAAAGCAGACTTAGAGATAAGGTGCAGAATCAACACTCACGTACATACACTGCAAACTCATCCACTTGTTCTCAGAGGAAAGGGTCCACACCCTGCACTAGCATTAAGCTTGCTGCTCTGCTAGCCAACCAGACTGCTCGAGTCAGGCCACACTAAAAGCCCTGTTTTCACTTGTAGTGTGTACAGAGTAAACTTAAAGGTATATGTATACAGGTGTAGCTCATATAATTAGAATATCATCAAAAAGTTGATTTATTTCAAAAAGTGAAACTAGTATAATGTATACATTCATTACACACAGACTGATATATTTCAAGTGTTCATTCCTTTTAATTTTGATGATTATAACTGACAACTAATGAAAACCCCAAACTCAGTATCTCACAAAATTAGAATATTACTTAAAACCAATACAAAAAACGGATTTTTAGAAATGTTGGCCAACTGAAAAGTATGAACATGTACAGCACTCAATACTTAGTTGGGGCTCCTTTTGCCTGAATTACTGCTGCAATGCGGCGTGGCATGGAGTCGATCAGTCTGTGGCACTGCTCAGGTGTTATGAGAGCCCAGGTTTTTCTGATAGTGGCCTTCAGCTCTTCTGCATTGTTTGGTCTGGTGTATCACATCTTCCTCTTCACAATACCCCATAGATTTTCTATAGGGTTAAGGTCAGGCGAGTTTGCTGGCCAATTAAGAACAGGGATACCATGGTCCTTAAACCAGGCACTGGTAGTTTTGGCACTGTGTGCAGGTGTAAAAAGTCCCATAGGAAAATTAAATCTGCATCTCCAAAAAGTTGGTCAGCAGCTGGAAGCATGACGTGCTCTAAAACTTCCTGGTGGACGGCTGCGTTAACCTTGGACCTCAGAAAACACAGTGGACCAAGACCAGCAAATGACATGGCACTCCAAACCATCACTGACTGTGGAAACTTTACACTGGACTTCAAGCAACGTGGATTCTGTGCCTCTCCACTCTTCCTCAAGACTCTGGGACCTTGATTTCCAGAGAACATAACTTTGGACCACTCAGCAGCAGTCCAGTCCTTTTGTCTTTAGATGCTTCTGACACTGTGTCTTGTTCAAGAGTGGCTTGACACAAGGAATACAACAACTGAAACCCATGTCTTGCATACGTCTGTGTGTGGTGGTTCTTGAAGCACTGACTCCAGCTGCAGTCCAGTCTTTGTGAATCTCCCCCACATTTTTGAATGGGTTTTGTTTCACAATCCTCTCCAGGGTGCGGTTATCCTTATTGCTTGTACACTTTTTTCTACCACATCTTTTTCTTCCCTTCGCCTCTCTATTAATGTGCTTGGACAAAGAGCTCTATGAACAGCCAGCCTCTTTATCAATGACCTTTTGTGTTTTGCCCTCCTTGTACAAAGTGTCAATGGTTGTCTTTTGGACAGCTCTCAAGTCAGCAGTCTTCCCCACGATTGTGTAGCCTACAGAACTAGACTGAGAGACCATTTAAAGCCTTTGCAGGTGTTTTGAGTTAATTAGCTATTAGAGTGTGGCACCAGGTGTCTTCAATATTGAACCTTTTCACAATATTCTAATTTTCTGAGATACTGATTTTGGGGGTTTCATTAGTTGTCACTTATAATCATCAAATTAAAAGGAACGAACACTTGAAATATATCAATCTGTGTGTGATGAATGTATACATTATACTAGTTTCACTTTTTGAATGGAATTTCTGAAATAAATCAACTTTTTGATGATATTCTAATTATATGACCTGCACCTGTATACATATACCTTTAGGTTTTCTCTGTACATACTACAAGTGAAAACAGTGCTTTTTGTGTGGCCTGACTCGAGCCGTCTGGTTGGCTAGCAGAGCAGCAAGCTTAATGCTAGTGCAGGGTGTGGACCCTTTCCTCTGAGAACAAGTGGATGAGTTTGCAGTATATGTACGTGAGTGTTAATTCTGCACCTTATCTCTCAGTCTGCTTTAATAGTACTCACTCTGTTTCAAACGACACAACTGTGGAGATTATATCAGTCTCTAGCACGTTTCAGCTATTGGTTTTTTTAAACTCTCACAGCCTGCAGAACACAGATTCATCTTGACAGCAGGGAGAGAATCATCATGACAAACTAGATCATCTAATACACCAAGTACACTACACCAGCCCTCATGTTTAACTACACATGGGATCAAAGACATTAGAATTCATTCATTCACTCTGATACCCCTTTATTGTTGCTGGGAATTGGTGTTGGTTCAGGGTATAATCAAACCTTTATGAATGAAACCTAGCATTATTTTAAAAATGCTGTAAAATTATTAACCATAGAAGATTTTACAAGTGGCTTTGGGACAATATATTACAATCCAAAAACAGATGTTTCGCATCTAGTGCATACAGTAGACGCACTACTACCCACTGGAACATCGTTATAGATAATCACACAATACCAAAGATAGATTACAGCTTGTTCTGAGTATACTGC
Organism: Noturus placidus; assembly: GCA_022414735.1. Lineage (NCBI taxonomy): Eukaryota > Metazoa > Chordata > Actinopteri > Siluriformes > Ictaluridae > Noturus > Noturus placidus. Next base: position 56,472 of record JAFFST010055360.1, read on the forward strand.
CCACAGGACGTTTAGCTAGTAGTCGCTTTAAGGTACTAAAGTGAAGGAATTGCAAGACTAGCCATCCCCTAATGTCACTGGTTCTTGGTTTCAGGTCAGCAGCTTTTGTGTGCTGATACCAAACCCATTTTGCCAGATGAGAAATAGCTCATTTGTAGGGGAAACAAGCAGTTTAGGTTTATGATTAGTTTCATGCAACAGCATCTGTCAGTGCAAAAGAACTATGAAATACCATGCATTGGATAAGAATTTGCACCCTTTGAACTTTTCAGCACTCTGCAATGTTTCAACCTGGAATTGAAATGGGCTTGTCATGGATCTACACAAAATAATCCATAAAATTGTATTGGAGGGGAAAGATATTTGCAAAATGATTTACAGATATAAAATGAAAAAGTTATTATGTAAGCATGCACTCCTGTTGCTGTGCAGACAGGTCTTCCGTAAAGCAGACTAGAGCACATGACCGTAAAGCAGACTAGAGCACCAGTATTGTCTGGCTATTGGCTCATTGCTAGAACCTCCTCTGAGATTCTTTTTTTCTAGGTGTGACTTCATGCTTTGGCTCAGGTTGTTATAGGTGTCTGTTTGGTAGGGAAAAAAAGGATCTTCCCAAAAGTATGCACTCCGCTTGTTGTTGGGCCATAACAAAACACTTCTTATTGATTAGTTTGTGTACTATTCCTTACATAATGACTTTTTAATATGATATGAGATATTTTGCACAGTGTAACTGTTGAGATCTGAAATGTTTCTTCATTCTAAAAAAAATATTGTATGATGTTGTTTTGTGAATATTACAATTGTCATACATATCCCAGAGTTGGTTTTTTTACAGGGTCTGGGAGATTTTTTTGGTTTTGATTTGAAATGGTTTTAATGATCACTGTACTGTTTTTTATTTTTCAGTCCTGGCAAACCTGATGATAGCAAGCGTGAAATAACTAACAGCCTAAGCTTCAACTGCTTGTAAAATAGTTATTTAACAAGATTTGTGTAACTTCCTAATACAGTTGTGTTGCTCAATTTGAAGCAACATCCCAAAGGGCTGGGCTGGTATGTGCAATCTGTCCGCTATATTCACACTGACACCTAGTCTGCAGGGCCTAAAAAAAGCTTTCCATGAATATGCTCGGGCCAATGCTCAAGCTAATGAACTGGAGCTCTAATGCTATTAGTTATTAAATGCCACTCTATACAATGCATACATGCTACTGGTATTATAGATACCGGTTTTATTCTCTTATGGGAAAATATAATCTACTAATCCTGACAAAACATACAACACCAAGTTTAGCCAAGTGATGTTCATGGAAATCAACTCGAAAGCTAGAAATTGAAAAAAAAAGGATCTTTAACCAGCTGAAACACCATTTTAAGGCAGTCTTTCCCATGGAATTGAATCAAAATGCCATTTTGAGGAACAGAAATGAACAAAATTGATGTAGGAAAAAATGAACTGGTTAAAATGTATTATTTCATCATTCATTACAACACTTAAAAAGATGCTTAGCATACACGACTGTTTCACCAGCACTCACAGAATGGATGAGAGCTTGTGAAAGTGGAGCCTGACTCCTGTTTCGATGGAAACTTTGTGACAACTATTTTTGAATGCTTTTCTCTTATAGAAAATAATCAGTCATGATCATGTCCCCTCCTGTCCTCTGTTTCATCTGTCTCTGTGTGTGTGAGTGTGTGTGTGAGTGTGTGTGAGTGTGTGTGTGAGTGTGTGTGTGAGTGTACATGCACTGGGAACAGCTGCTGAGGTGGGATTGACGATAACTCGGCTCTGCCAAAGTTTTCACATAGCTGACATTCAGGATGTAATGAACTCAAATAGCCTGGAAGGTGCACACACACACACACACACACACACACACACACACACACACACACATGCAAAACGGACTTTAACATCACAGGGAAACATTGTCAGCTCATCTCATGCTGAGATTAGTAATAACATCACATATTAATCAGTTGACTGCAGGATTTCCTCTACAGGATGATGAAGATGCTTGACTCCTACACTGCAAAGTTTACCACCCTGACATTGATTATTTTCCTATAGCAGCACATCCCTGAGTGGTTTATTCCTTTTAACCACAGCTATTTGCCAAGGGTTGGAATGAATATTCTTCATTACATTTTATTACATCATATTACATTACTACTCATTTATAGGTACACTCAGTCTGTGTGTTTGGTGTCCAAAGTTTTCTTCTTTAGAATAGTTTAGAATAAAAACGGACTAGTGTGAACAGGGCCTTTAAGGAGTGTTTTGTAGTTTCTATCAAAAGCACATCCTCCTGCTAGTTCACTTGGTCAGGGACTAAGAATAGCTTTGAGCTCAACTCCTGTGAACAAGAGCTCAGAGCTGGGGTTATGTCTTTCTGGAAGACTCAATGTGGAGGAACTGCTTATTATTACCATTCCAAGATATATGCAGTATGTATTTAACACAAATTCCTCATTTTTAAGTGTCGGCTAAATGAATAAATGTAATGTATTTTTCAGAAACTGCTTAGCGTGAGCTCACAAGCTATCAAAACTATCTAAATGAACATGCTTTTTCCCCCTCCACAAATCTAGTGTGATTTCATGTTGTTTGTATGATGCTAAACTGGTAGATATAAGCGCCTCTTGTTTCTTAGCAACATGGGGCGGCTGTGGCTCAGTCGGTAGAGCGGGTTGTCCACTAATCATATGGTTGGTGGTTTGAATCCTGGCCCGGGTGATCCCATGCCGAAGTGTCCTTCGGCAAGACTCTGAACCCTAGGTTGCCCCTGATGGCAAGCTAGCACCTTGCATGGCAGCTCTGCTACCATTGGTGTGTGAATGGGTGAATGAGACACAGTGTAAAGCACTTTGGATAAAAGCGCTATATAAGTGCGCCATTTACATTCAAGCACAAAACTAAGGATGCAGACAACAAACATTTATTGTCTGCTGAACTATTATTATGAGGCTTATCTATTTAAATATAGCCTATAGACCAGTTAAAATTGAACAGTTTCTGCTTTTAGGTTTGTAATTGCTAGCAACAATTCTCTTGTGGTGCCTCTACACAAACAAACAGCCAATGATGACAGTAATGATGTCGTATTATTCACACATGACATGTTCGAGCCAAATAAGCAGTTCAAATGAAGCAACCTCTAATTTATAACCTAAAGGTAACACTGGCTCAGGAATGACTGTAAATTGTTTATTTGTGTACTATAATTTATTTCTGTTGTATATTCTATTTTAATAGTTTACATTATTGTTAATATTTAATGTGCTGTGCAGAGAATACACACAATCTCAGTGCAGTGTTTGCATTTTTCTCCATTGCTCTGTTCACAGATGGCAAGAAATGAAGCACATCCCAATACAGCATCAACAGCACTCCAGAGCTCTTAAAGCCACAGCCATATGTCAGAAGAACAAACTGGCAAATGCTAATTACACACACGACGCAGCTGACTTCATTTTGAAATATACATCCATCCATCCATTTTCCATACCGCTTATCCTACACAGGGTTGTGGGGGAGCCTGGAGGCTATGCCAGGGGACTCGGGGCACAAGGTGAGTGAAAACCTGGACTGGGTGCCAACCCATCACAGGGCACAATCGCACACACTCTCACACACCCATTCACGCTCTCACACACCCATTCACACAATACAGACAATTTAGAGATCATGCATGTCTACAATTCTGGGGGAGGAAACCAGAGTACCCAGAGGAAACCCACGAAGCACGGGTCAAACATGCAAACTTCACGCACGCAGACCGGAGGGTGGGAATCGAACCCCCAACCCACAGAGGTGCGCAGCAAACGTAGGAACACAGGAACACATGTTGCAGACACTCCACATAAGGAGTCTCCAGTACAAGCAGAGGTAAAGCTATAACTTTAAGCTTTTACCTCACGATAGAGCACTTTGCAGTTTCTCAGTAACATGACAAAAGAGAGAGAAAAAAGACACGCTGGTGAGGAAATTGTTGTTTAAAGATATTCAAATAAAAATGATAACAGGAACTAACTAGTTTTGTTGCAGTTCCACAACTATGACGAGATAAAGAAACAATGCTGTGCCATTCATTAGTAAATAAAAATCATTAGCTTGGTATAACAGGAACAAAACATTTTGGCACATGCTGTTATAGCTGAAAATAATCAGGTTTGGGCTGGTAGTAGTAATTCCATTTTAACACACTATCCTATTGTTATTTTCCTGCAACAGCATGTCCAGTCATGTTTTATTCCTCAAGTAGTATCGATATTATATTAAACATTTTGGTAACAGCACACAGACAAAAAATAAAACCTGATACTCCAGTAAAGCTGGTCATATGCTTCAAGGTTGATAAAGTAAGAAGAACCTGAAATGCACTATTGATAGTTTCAATTGAGAAATCTGAATGAAAAACTTCAGGCCTCAGTATCATACTTATTATATTATATTAGTTTATATAATAACCTTCTCAAAATGAATGAAATGATTACAACTTGGGCCTTTACACAATATAAATGCAATGCAATGTGCATTATGGAGCAGGTAACCTTGCTACGTTCCCTGAAATCAGCATGAAAATCTATTAAGGTCAAGGCAAAGCCTTGTTTACCGGTGACATCTCTGAAGGCATAAACCTCAAAATAGTCACAGGCTATTTAAAGTGATCGCCATTTCCTTTTTCTTACTCTTACACTTCATCCGCCTCACACGAAATAATATTACCTTACTTGTATTATTGTCCATTTTTACACGTACACCCTTACAACAGTGTGTCACATAACCCCTCCATTTTGATTTGTTCTACGGATGAGTTATACCACTTCCTGTGTCAGTTAGCTCACTGCAATCCATTCCATGCTTGAATTTAACGGAAGAGTCGAACGTTGTTAGTCCACCAGCACTGAACAGAAACGTGCAAATATAGCAAGACAGAGAAACATCACTTGTATCAGTATGGACTGGAGTAAAAATAAAATAACAGCTCATTTGAAACTTTATTAAAAAATTTTTTTGAAGAGTTTATAAAATATGTAACAAAAGGAATTGAAATTAATTATGTCTTATTTTTTAATGCCACGTCTAACTTGTAGAATACTTTTAATATTACTATCATTTTATTATCCCTATTATGATCTGCTAGTGCTTCATGAGCTCACAGAACCCCATTTTACCCGTTAAAACAATGTAATATCAAATGACTTAATCTATTATTATGATTACATCTATGTATATAGCATTGTCAGGGGGACATTTAACACTCCAATCAATCACACTGCCATACTATATATACAATATAGTAATAACAATATACAATTGTCATAACAATGTAGTAAAAGAAGTTATGAATCTGTTATAATAATATGCTATATTTGAATGCAAAGTTATGCTGGCAATTTGACTTTCATCCTCTTACTGCCTCACTTGACTTTTAACTTGACTTTTGTACAGTCCATGACTTTAATAAAGACAGCTCAAACAATTTGTTAACATGAGCTCTTATCACATGATCAGAGAATTAAACCAGTCCATTTAATTCACAAATCCCAAATAAAACTGGGCTTCTTGTGCTTACCGCCATGTTTCCCCTCCTGTGTTTGGAGAGCTCCCTTGAACACTCTTGCTTCTCTATAGTTTATCAGCTAGCTGAAGTTGAAGCTGAAGTTGAAGCTGGAGCTCCCCTCTCACCCTCCACCCAAGGTCAGGGTTGCCAGATTGAAGCTTAGTGTTTATAGACGTAAAAACCTGATGTGAAATCTTCCCTAACAAATGAACAATGAACGCTCTAAAAACCACACTGAGACTTTGGATACCTTTCAAAACTTCAACGTTTTTGTCTATCACAATCTAATTGAAAGGTGGTCAAAAAACTAAACAATCTGGCAACCATTTGATCCCATTCCACTCCCTTTTGTCCACGAGGAAGGTCTGAGTGGCTGTAGTGCAGATCGGCAGTTATATTTAGCTGTACCTCTCACAGGAGGACTCAGAGAGACCACTGCTTAAAAAAGAGGAATGAGAATATAGGATGTCAATAATAATTCACATACAACAACAGTGATAATAATATAGAATATAAGATGAATTAAAAAATATAAAAGTCAACACTAATGCTAATGAAATAAAATAGCAAGCATCACAAATAGATAAAATTATAAAACAAAAACTGAAATGACTGATATAGAATATATATATATATATATATATATATATATATATATATATATATATATATAACATATTATATAAACAGTGATATTCGGTGAACATCTGGGTCTTGATAGGATAAAGAAGTAAGTCTCAAAAAGTATCCAAATTTCATAGCTATGTCATTAGTAGTCCAACAAAATGTACCAGTACAGTGAATGTAAAGTGGACATACAGTAATGAGCATGCACGTAGATAAAGGGCTCATCTACTGCTCACCTGTGCTGCCACCCAAAGGGAAGGATCAGACCTAAAGACAGCAGTTTGAAGTTTCCTTGATGTGTCAACAACACTACCATTTAAGGAGGAAATGAAAGAGGAAGCTACATTTTGACAGATACTGGGTGGTGGGGGAAGGGGAAGCCATTTAAACTAGAACAAGTGAGTTCTCTTCAGTCAAGTGCCATCGATATCCATGTCGTATTAAATCATCATTACTGTTGGACATTACTCCACAAAAACTTATTGTTCCGCTGTTTTCAAAACGGCTTGCTTGCAGTGTTATTAGAATTCTTCAGTCACATTTATGTTGTGTCCTGCAAAACCCCTGCACATGGTGAACTAAATATAGTTCTGAAACCTTTACACTTTCCGGAAATTAATCTCAATCAAGGGCAGACCTTTTACAATGGAGTGCCCAGGTGTGACCCATGACTATTTTTTTTGGGTGGCAGTCTAGGGTAGGGTGAAACACTAATCCGATCCCTGAAAACAGACACAACGGGACTATGTCAGTGGTGACTGGTGTATTTTTTTTTTTTAATAAATAAGGGAAGCGTTGTGTTTTATGCTGAAGTACATACTGTATGTTTCTCTGTGTGTATTGTCTTATCTGTTTTATCTGCTGGTCTGCGCTTTTGTTTAATTCTCAATCTCTCCTCACAAAGAAGAGACTTTTCCAAAATCAAGTGAACAAAATTAGTAGTGTTTGCCAATTAAGCTGCTAACTAGGCTATACTGCTTCACTGAAGATGATGAAAAAAGTCTACACAATCCAGGTTTTTGTGATGTAAAAAAAAGAAACCGAGATCATTCGTCAAAACTTTTTCCACCCTCAGTGTGAAATTACAACATATAAAAATTAAGTGAAAAAAAAAATCAGAAACATTTTAGAGAAAAATAGAAAAGAAAAAAAAAAACTTACAATAACCCAGTATAAGTGTGCACACCCCTAAATTAATACTTTGTTGAAGCACCTTTTGATTTTATTACACGCATATCTTGACTTGCAATTTTTTATGACTCTTTCTTGCAAAAACATTCTGTATCCATCCAATTGTGAAGGCATCTCCTGTGCACAACCCGCTTCAGGTCACCACACAGATTTTCAGTTGGATTTGGGTCTGGTCTCTTGCTAGGCCATTCAAAAACATTCATCTTCTTTTAGTTAAGTCATTCCTTTGTTTGGGGGTACACGGTGGCTTAGTGTTTAGCACGTCCGCCTCACACCTCCAGGGTCCGGGGTTCGAGTCCCGCCAGGGCCATGTGTGTGCGGAGTTTGCATGTTCTCCCCGTGTGTCGGGGGTTTCCTCCGGGTACTCCGGTTTCCTCCCCCAGTCCAAAGACATGCATGTTAGGCTGATTGGCGTGTCTAAAGTGTCCGTAGTATGTGTGTGTGTGTGTGAGTGAGTGTGTATGTGATTGTGCCCTGCGATGGACTGGCACTCTGTCCAGGGTGTACCCTGCCTTGTGCCCCATGCTCCCTGGGATAGGCTCGAGGTTCCCCCGTGACCCTGAAAAGGAGTAAGCGGTTGAAGATGGATGGATGGATTCCTTTGTTTGTTTGAATGTGTGCTTTGGGTCACTGTCATGCTTAAAGGTGAAATTCCTTTTCATCTTCAGCTTACTAGCGGACACCTGAAGGTTTTTCACTAAAATCGACTGGTTTTAGCATGGACTCTTTCTCTTGCTTTCCCTTTTGGACTGCAGGCTGTCCACAGTTGGAGGTTTCTTGGTGTTGACAGCTGATTTCCCAGATGTCAACAATGACTACGTTTAGAACGATCCAGATTTAAACAGCCGTCTAGATGACAAGTAAAAAAAAATTCTAAGCAACTGTTGTAAGGACAATCTACGAACACTCCACCATCCTCAGCACTGGCACATGTGATATAGTAGCCGGCTCTTCTTCTTCCTGTTCACGGACGTGACTTAACCACGCAAAGGCAAATGACATCAAACTGAGATTTCCTGTGAAATCCGACCCAACAGCTCAAATAAGAAATCATTATTATAAGCTTACCTTTGCGAATCGGGGTAAGACAGTTTTCAACACTGATTTTGTTTTTTACGTACTTGCTCAATAATTGATTTTTGTTTATTTTTAACCAAAACAGTTTGATATTGTAGTTTTAATGTAGAAACTTTTTACTGATGCATTGTAAGAGGAATCCCATGCACTCTGCATAGAGTAAACATCTTTAAATGTTTACTCCCATGTAAAACATTAAACATCTTTATGCAGACTATTTTTACCACCATGTGTGTAAACCTGGCTCCTTCAACAACATTATCTCTGCAGGAAGATAGAGCATGCAAGATTAAAGATTACAACATTGTTCTGTTGAAAGGTATTTATGGTTTCTGAAAATAGAGCTGTCAAAGAATGCTGTAGTTTATTTTGACTAAAATTATCTATTTATGTTTTCTTGCTCTTCTGCCCCAGCAACATCTAACTGGTTTTCCCAGATTGCCACACGTTTGTCTTAGAAAGTAAACACCCTCACCTCCAACCACAATTTGCTTATTTTCATGATGAGTGCTTGGTATTGAAGGTTTAACTTGAGGACATTCTGAAGACCAAAGATTTTCCGCAGATTTGGGCCAAGACATGTCATGTGACGTCATCACAATGCGCATTCGGCCAAAGCCCTCGTCGAATAATGTGCATCGAACACGAGTACAGCCAAAAGGTCTCAATTTCTAACAAACATCACTGGTATAGAAAGAGCGTGCAAAACAATTTAATGCAATTTAACCTAGTTTTCCTCCAAAAAAGCACAATAAATACAAATTGCGTCACAAATCTTCCAAAAAAACAAAAACTTACGCTTTCCTGTGATGCATCAGGGGCAGCAGTTTGAAAAGATGTGGCTGGCTGGCTTCATTTGTCTCAGATGAGTTACAGTTACATTTATGTCGTGCTTTACAAATTATGCGGGTGGGGGGGGTCAGGATCTCAGTTTAACATTTCATCCAAAAGACAGGAGCTAGACTTCACCCTCCATCGTTGATAGGTGACCAAAATTGGTGAGAAAATGCAGAGAGAAAAAAAGAGTACAAGGATTTTCCAACTTGTACCTTTACTCAAGAGCAATAAGCAGACCCTGGAGAGTGAGGGGAAAGAAATTGTGTCTCAGTACTTCTAGAGATGCAACGGTTTCTCTGCACTTTTACATCACTGCATGCATTATTTGTGTGCATTTTTTCATTACATTACATTTATTCATTTAGCAAATGCTTTTTTCCAAAGCGACTTATAAATGAGAAAGATACAAGCAAAGTGATATATCAAGCAGAGAACAATACAAGTAGTGCTACTATACAAGATCTATTACTTGAGTTCTAGAAGAAGCAACGTGCACAGAGTAGACATGTAAGTGCAAAATGTTTATTATTTTTTTTTGTTATGAGTTGGTTAGGTGTTCACAGAAGAGGTGGGTCTTTAGCTGTTTTTTGAAGATGGTGAGTGAATCTGCAGTCCTGATTGTGGTTGGAAGTTCATTCCACCACTGAGGAACAGTTAGTGTGAAGGTTCTGGAAAAGGACGTTGTGCCACGCTGAGTAGGAACTACTAAACGTCGGTTGCTAATCGATCGCAGAGGGAATGTAAGCCTTCAGGAGAGAGTTGACGTAGGAGGGTGCTGTTCCAGACAAGGTCTTGTAGGTGAGCATCAAGGGCTTGAATTTGATGCGGGCGGCTACAGGAAGCCAGTGGAGGGAGATGAAGAGTGGCGTGACATGGGTTCTCTTGGGCTGGTTGAAGACAAGGCGTGCTGCAGCATTCTGAATCATCTGCAGGGGTTTGATGGAGCTGGCTGGGAGGCCTGACAGTAGTGAGTTGCAGTAGTTCAGTTTTGAGATAACAAGAGCCTGGACTAGTATCTGTGTACTGTTCACGATCACTGATACTGCTCTGTGTGCTCAGGTTGGCAGTCTTTGTGTGGCCTAGTAAAATTACTGTTTAAAAGCCATATGATGTTTTATCAGGTCACTTTACAGTCTGCTTTACTTTAACCATAAATTATGAAGCTGTCATTTCTTCATTGGTGTGACAGTATACACATGGCGTCGTACATCACGTAGTATCAACTGGTTTTTGATGTTTCTACTGGAGGTTTTTTTTTTTTTTTGCGAGTATAAAATTATAAGCAACGTCAAATAATATTCTAAAAGATCACGTGTCTAGAACTCTATTTTGAATTAACATTTCAACACATGTTTGGGTCCTCATTAAGGTTTTGAATTTGTCCTTTTTTTTTTACCAATTAGACCATTAGTAGAAGGCAAGAGTTCAGATGATTTCTTGTCTCCCTGTATGAGAAAATCACAATGAATTTCTTGGCCAAATTCTATCACAAACTGAGATAATGTGTTCTCCATGTCAGATTACAATGTATGTCTAATTATATACTTGTGACAAAGAAAGTTATTACTTTCTGCTTACGTTATCAGCATGATCCAGCTGTGGTCTACCTCAGTGGTTTTCAAAGTGGGGGCCGCCAGGGGGCGCTCAACAATTTCGTGTGAAAAATAAATTCTCACTCTCAGACAACCACACACACACACACACACACACACACACACAATTAATTCCTAATGTAATGTAAATATGTAAGATATAATTATTAATAAAAAGGGGGATATATACAGAAGTCTGTATTTTTAATGTGTTTTAAAGACATCTTGCAAAAAGGGGGCCTCGGTCAAATGTTAATGCCATTTGGGGGGCCTTGCCCTGGAAAAGTTTGGGAACCACTGGTCTAACTTGTTCAGAAATGAGTTAACATGAAACATTCTTCAAAGTGAGTTTGAGGTAATAAGCATATTTCTTTCTGTCCATTAGCATGTTTCCCCATTACCACTGTATGGCATCTGTAGCAGTCCCATGAATTTCACATAATCCCATGCCGTCCTCCTATTGGGGGCTTTTGGACGAGAGTCTGAGATTTTAATGAAATATTTTGCAGTTTACATTGGCAGTTGTGGAGCACATCACATTTCAACTCAAAATCGTATTGAAAGTTGTATAGTGTAGTCTTTAGGTTATGGTTATGAATCCTTATAGATTCTCCAGCTTCTTTGCATTGCTGATTTCGCCTTCAGCTGTTTGCACTCTTTATAAGAGCACCAGCTAGGCTAAATGTAGAAGGAAACACTTGCTTTTTAAAGAATTTGAGCCACCCATATTGGATATTTTAACATGTACCAACATGCTCAGCAAAATTTCACACATTCTTAAAGTTCACCCTCAGACAACTGTGTCATTAGTGATTACAGAAATGCAGCTGTGCATGAAGTCTCATTTTTCCTATCCCAGATAACAGTTTTAGGTTAACTTTATATGAAGGCTTCTATTATCAGGGTTGATGCAGATGCTGAAAAATATAATTTAAGGATTTTCAGTGTTTGGAATCAATATTTTTTTTTTTGTTTTGTTTCAAGGACAATGTTGTTCATCAACAGATATTTTATTGTCGTTTATTATCCAGCCAGACTGGATTAAATAAGGTTTTGCATTTTTACACCCTTATCCAGAGTGACTTATATTTATCTAATTTATACAACTGAGCAGTTGAGGGCTATTCTCAGGGGCCCAGCAGTGGCATTTTGATGGTCCTGGGATTTGATTTGATCTGATCAGAAGTCCAATGTTTTAACCACCGAGCTACTACGTGCCCAGGGCTTCACAGACAATTTATGCATGTAGGTATGAGTGTGATTCTGGATGATTTGTGGTTGTAAGAACTGTTATCAGTAATTAATAGATTAAGCTATCCATCCATCTTGGTGTAACCTGGCCTGGGCATTCGGGGCTGCAAAGATAAACTATAAGATTTAATATTTTTCCACTTGGTACAGTTTGTAACTGTGTAACTGAACGTCAGTAAAAGAAGACGGCGGTGTTGTCATTTAGTATCTGCACTGATCGGAGTGTTGTATGTTATCCTCAATGAATGGAGACGAGACCAATCTGACAGGGTTTACAGGGAAAAAAACATGGAAATCAGTCTCAATCCTGTCACTCACTCACACAGTCAGTTAGTGTGAGGGGGAAAATGGATATACGCTGTTTATACCAGTGAAGGGGTTGAAACTTAAACACTAATATCCTCTTTCCATGTTGAGCAGGAAATCAAGGTGTTTAAATGTCTATATGAGTTCCAGTTTATGTGATATTGATATGAGCACAGCATATGAACAACTCACTTACTTTGCATGACACTATAGCAGCTAAACCTCTACAATGATAGCTTAGATGTGGGTACGCGTGGCTAGTGACACCAAACTAGCCTAGTCTCGTGTTAGATAGGCAAAATGTTTTATACATGTTATCAGTCTGGTAGTCCTGCACACAGTGATATGAAATTTTATGATTTGTCAAATTGTTTCACATTTTAATAAATCAGCTGTCAAGTTCAAGAAAAATAAACAGTTTATTTAGAAGCATGTTTGGAAAAGATTTTTTTGATGGAGAAGAATCTGGGTTCAGACCCGGAAGACTAACAGTCTTGTTAGCTAACACCCTTGTCGCTTATCCTACAGAGGGTCACGGGGAGCCTGCCAATGCATCACAATCACACACACATTTCAGACAATTTAGAGATGCCAATCTGCCTACAGAGATTTCTTTGGACTGAGGAGGAAACCGGAGTGCCTGGAGGAAACCCCACAGCACGGTTCAGAGAGAACATGTAAACTCCGCATACACAGGGCAGAGGTGGGATTCGAAGCCCCAACCCCAGAAGTGTGAGGCAAATGCGCTGTGAATTTATGTTGACACTTTAAATATTAATTATTTTTCTTTATTTCACTTAACTATTTCTCCAGAAAAAGGTGCGCGCGTATATATATATAAAAAATAAAAATATATATAAATTTTTTTTTTAAACACTACAAAAAAAAAAAAATATATAT
>JAFFST010055361.1:1879-15357 GCA_022414735.1 Noturus placidus
GGGGGGGGGGTTAACTCTTCACTTGTTCTGTGTGATAGAGGTGGGGACACAAAGAAAGAGTCAAAATTTTCCAGCCCACAATATCTTGACCACTGTATGTAGGATCATCAGAAAAAAAAGTGGCATGTCACATGACACAAGTTACAGAAAGACACTGACAATACAAAGTGCTTTTTAAAATGGCTATAAGAATGAAAGGCTAAAACCATTTTTTGTGGTTTGCAGAAAAGTACGCACAGTGTACTGTTTTGAAAGGTAACAAATTCAAGTAAGTGTGTGTGTGTGTGTGTGTGTGTGTGTGTGTGTGTGTGTGTGTGCGTGTGTGTGTGTGCATGCTTGTTTGTGTGTGTTTCATAACACTGTTCAAAATTCTGTAGTTCATTGACTATTGTGATCTTTGAGTAAAGAGAGGATGGGCAAAAAGATGTTTTAGAGAGAAGCCTTTTTTTTAGCCTTTTATTTGTAGTCTTCCTAACACAGAGATACTTCCTCAGACTGATCCAGGACTAGCAGGCAGAATGCAGGTGGATGTGGTGTGGCTGATGGCTGGGCTTCTCGCCTTCCCCCTGCTCACACTATGTGACCCACTGTGAGTACTACGATTCCCAACAGACAACATTTTAGATGTTTGTCTTTTGGAAGGTGTGAATTTCACTCGATCAGAAGTAAATCTTTTATACCACATGTCTGTGAAATCTAGATTCTGATTGATCAGACGGGGTTGAATATTTTTTCTATAACAGCAGCTCTGACAGTAGTGCAAATCGCTTGAACTTGTATAGTGGACACTACACATAAATGGAAACTGGAAAGAGTCTCCAGTGTCAGTGCTTTATAACAATCAGAGTGTCTTTGCTTTTTAACAGATGTAACTTTTAAGGGACACTATGGAAAATATAAACTTTCAATACACCTGTTGTAAACATGCCTACTCACGTCTTACAGCAATGACATAGTGGGCAGTGTGTTTGAAAACTGGGGAAACTCTCTCCAAATTGTAGCTTGGAGGTTGATGCAAAATCTGCAAAACTATGTCTATTAGGTCAGTAGGAAGGGACTGGAGGAAGAAGGGGACGGGGGTGGGTTTAGCCGGGGCACAGTGACTTAGTGCTCAGCACGTAGTTCCTCGCACCTCCATAGTTGGATAGTTACGCAGGTTCTCCCCATGCTTTGTTGGCTTGCTCTGGGTAAGCCGGTTCCTCCCCAGTCCAAAGACATGTGTTGTAGGCTGATTGGCATTCCCAAATTGTCCGTGGTATGTGAATGTGTCCCCTACCTTGTGCCCCCAGTTCCTTGGGATAGGTTCCAGGCTCCCTCGCGACCTGCATAGCATAAGCGGTATAAAAAATGGATGGAGATGGATGGCTACTGCTAACAAGCAATTACATCACTCTATTAACAAATTATTGTGATGGAATGATTTGTTTTTCATTTCCTGCTTCTTGAAAAGCATGTGAAGTGTTCCTGGCATATATGGAACTCCCTAAATGGTTAGGAACATTTGGGGGATTATTGCATGATTATGCGAAACAGTACCTCAGCCATGATCTGGCTGAAATAGTTCACAGAGGCACCACTTAAGGATATTGCCTCACATAACCCACAAGAACTAATATGATAAAATACTGTATATACTCAAGTATTCTGTTCATCATAAAATAGCACATACACAATATATACAGCGGGCATTAAATGTACCCTGATACCCATACCCCTGTTAAAATTGCCATTTTTAGTGATGTAAAAAAAAGAAACCAAGAAAAATCATGTCACATCTATTTCCAATATAACATCTCAACAAATATTGTTAACGTACAATAACATGTTTGCTGTTTTACCAAAATCCACATCTTAACGCTGTTGTATACGTCTCGATGTCTGTGAGCGAAGATAATTAATCTTTAAAAACCTTTCTATTCTGTACTCTCAGGTACATCATGTCAGCTCCCCAGATCCTGCGAGTGGGAACAATAGAGCAGGTGTTTGTGGAGGCACAGGACTACAAAGGCACAGATGCTTTAAAATTCCACATCACAGTAATGAACTTCCCTGAAAGACACACGGAAATCAGCAATACTTACGTCACACTAAATTCTGCCAACAACTATCAAGCTCTTGTTGATATAAAGGTAAGTCTTATCCGCCCCGATAGTACGATGTGATAGGTTTTTATTACAGGTTTATTAACCCAGAGAATATGGATCCGAGTTTAACATCATAAAAGGATCATTTGGTATATGATTTACTTTCATAAGTTTACATGCGCCTTGCAGAATTATTTCAAAATAAGTAAAAATAAATAAATAAGATGGATCATAAAAAGTACATTTTGTTTTTTTTTATTCTGTACGGCCCTGAATACACTATTTCTCATAACAGATGTTTACATATAGTCCACAATGCACAATAACACCCTCACACACCAATGGTAGCAGAGCTTCCATGTAAAGTGCTAGCTTGCCATCGGGGGCAACTTAGGGTTCAGTGTCTTGCCCAAGGACACTTCGGCATGGGATCACCCGGGCCGGGATTCGAACCACCAACCCTACGATTAGTGGATTAGTGGACAACCCGCTCTACCGACTGAGCCACAGCCGCCCTGTATTTAAATACTGGGTGTATTAAAGAGTAAGCGTAACATCTAGTTTAGTGCATGGACACATGGCCAGCCTGGTGTAAGCTGACAGGAACGGTTACATTAAATGTTTATGATGACCTACAACAGGAGAAGACCACAATGGGTTTCACTTCTGTCAACAGGATTCTGAGGCTACAGTTATCACAGACTCACTGAAACTGGACAGTTCAAGATTAGAAAAAAACATTGGTTGCTATTTCCCCACGGAAAATGTACAAGCGCTCTATTCAATCAGACTACACACACCTAAGGATGCTTTCACATATGTAGTGTTTAGTCCATTTGAATGGAACAGTGGTGTGTTTTCCTCCTCAGTGCCGTTCTTTAGGCAGTTATTCGACTCTGAATCGACCAACTGCTGATAGTGAACAAAACATGCCATGTGTTCCTGAGATTTGGACAGACAGACAAAAAGAAATAAAATTATCTGATAAAATAGACAAAATGTGTGAAAAAAGTTATTCATGTAATTATCTAATCAGTTCATGTCCGATTATATCATGTCCTAACCTGTCAGATGCATATGCTATATAAGACACATTATCCTTTCCGATTAAATCAAAAAGATTGCTTTTATAATATTTGGGAACTTCAAGAGGGCAAAGTTGAGGAAGGTCTTGTGCAGATACCAGCAGCACGTTTCCACACAAAATCTTGACCATTGCTATTCTGCACTTACGGACAGTTACAAAGCCCTATCCCACCCAACATTAAGTAAGGCTTATCACACCTCCATTGTCCTCCTGCATGCATACAAACAAAAATG
Organism: Noturus placidus; assembly: GCA_022414735.1. Lineage (NCBI taxonomy): Eukaryota > Metazoa > Chordata > Actinopteri > Siluriformes > Ictaluridae > Noturus > Noturus placidus. The sequence continues at coordinate 5,284 of JAFFST010055361.1, forward strand.
CCATTAAGATGCATCCTGGGTGATCGGATCACACGTGAACAGTGCTAAGCTCATGTGTGAATGGGGTCTAATTCATGTCAAAGACGTGTTGTGATCCAATCACTCAAACTACATATGAAGGTAGTTCATTACAAATGCTGCCACATCACATTTCTAGTGTGTAAACAAATGCATCTTGACAGACAGAAAGAAGGACCACCTAATCAGCAGTGTAATTGCCTAAGCCTGAAAATATGTAAGCATTGCAAAAATAAAATTTAAAAAATAGAAAAAAACAGTGGGCCTAAAAGAGAACCTTGCGGAACACCAAACTTCATTCTTCATCTCATTCATTTATAAGTTTTGCTACCAGACCACACAATTACAACATGTGTAAAGGTATATGAGATTTGATTCAAGAGACATTTTTGCCTAAAAATAAATGCATTTGAAAACTGACATAATAAATGTGCATGCCTGCCTTTCTGTAATGGAAACAATGTATGGAATCTGATTACAAGTGTTCACTGGAGACGCATAATGCCAACACACATTCACAGACCGGTGGTAGCAGAGCTGCCATGCAAGGCATTAACTTGCCATTGGGTACAACTTGGGGTTCAGTGTCTTGCCCAAGAGTCATGTGGGTCGGGAATCGAACCACCGACCCTACGATTAGAGGACAACCCGCTCTACCACCTGAGCCACAGCCACCCCACATGCTGTCATACTGCTTACTTGTTTGGTGACATTAGCAATGTTTTCAATTTCAGTGACGTTATTTTGTGATAAAATGTTTTATACCCTGCTTTTAGATGGACTAGTTGATTAAAATTACTGTCCTCTTGCCAGGTTAGCACCTATGAGGCAACAAACTACAATAAACTACAATAATGATCAGCCACTGCATGCCACTTGACCCTATCACTTAAGGCTACTAACCCAACAAAAAACATCTCCCACCCTCCTTGCCCCATCTCTCTGCCTCCTTGCTCCACTGAGAATATTACTCTGTCTCGCTGCTCAGCTCAGGACGTCTCTCTCCCTACTTGCTCCACTGAGGATGTCCCCTGGACCCTTGGCCCCACAGAGGACACCATTACAGCTCACGGCCTTGCCATGGACATCATTATGTATTCCTGCTCCACCTTGGGCGTCGCTCCATCTCCCTGCTCCACTGAGGATGTCACTCTGCCTCCCTACACCGCTGAGGATGTCACTTTTCCCCCTTGCTTTGTGCTGTGCACCACCCTCCCCTCTGGCTTCATGAAGGATGTTGCCCCCCGGCTTTGTGGATGATGTCGCTTTCCCCTCTGGCTTCGCAGAGGTCACTCTTCCCCTTTGCTTCATGGTGTGTGCCACTCCCCCCTCTGGCTTCGCAGAGGACATTGCTCCCACCTCTGGCTCCGCCTTGGGTTTCTCTCTCCCCACCAACATCATGCTGGACATTGCTCCGCATTCGTGCTCCGCCTTAGATGTCTGCTACCCCTCGGCTCTTCCGTGCATATCGTGCTACCTTGTTGCCTGGTGAGGGGCATTATATCTCCTACCGGCTCTGAGATGAGTAGCGTGCTTAGGAACTCTGATCAGCTGTGGGACATCTCCTCAGGTTGTCTAGGACCCCCTCTGTTTAACTTGTTTTTGCATGTCAGGAGACAAGTCTTAAATGAAGTCTCTGTCAGGTTGGCGCCTATCAGGCAACAAACTACAATAGCCATCAACCACTGCACATCATATGACCACATCACATGTTTTGTGACGCTCACCTGTGCCTCATCTCACCCTCATTAGCACCTCTATTTATGTTCTAGCATTGTTGTTCTTGTATTTTGTGTAGTTGTGCCTTCCACAGTCATGCTCGTAGTATGCCTGTTTGCTTTTGTTCCAGTGTTTATGTTCCTAGTTCATGTTTCATTACTTTAGTTGTTTGTTTTTTTCAAGTCTAAAACTCAATTTGAATTTGCTGTTAAAATTAATACCGCTAATATTTCAATATAAGTAAAGATTCTGTTCTCAGTAAATGTAAACGTTGGAATGTACCATTGATTTACACCTTTTCTTGCATTTTGTATTGTAGATTCCCCTCAACGATAAGGTTTTTAAAGTGGACTCTGATGAACAACAGTATGTTTATCTGACAGCAAAAGTGAATACCATTTCCCTGGAGAAAATTGTCATGGTCTCATTTCAGATGGGCTATTTGTTTATTCAGACTGATAAACCAATATATACTCCAGATACTACTGGTGAGTGTTACTTTTCCTCATCGAACAATTACTGAAGCCTTGATCAAACTGTAAATGTTCAATGTCTCAATGTTTCAATGTTTTTGTTTTGTTTTTAATATAAGGGGTCATATTTAGAGCTGATGATTTAGAGCTATTGTGCTGTTATAGGAAAACTTCAGGGTGGTAACAGTGACTCTGCTTTATCACAGCACCCCGTCTTTCCTCTAACGGACCTTTTTGTACTTTACATTTTGACCTTGGGGGGAATGTGGCACGGTGGTTTAGTGGTTAGCACATTTGCCTCGCTCCTCCAGGGTTGGGGGTTGATTCCTGCCTCCACCCTGTGTGCATGGAGTTTGCATGTTCTCCCCGTGCTTCAGGGGTTTCATCCAGGTACTCTGGTTTCTTCCACCAGTCCAAAGACATACTTCGTAGGCTGATTGGTATCTCTAAATTGTCCGTAGTGTGTGAATGGGTGTGTGAGTGTATGTGCGATTGTGCTCTGCGACGGGTTGTCACCCCATCCAGAGTGTTCCCTGCCTTGTGCCCCAAGTTGCCTGGCATAGGCTCCCGGATGCAGAAAATGGATGTATGGATATTGCCCTTGAACCGCATTCCAGGAAACATGTCAGGGTGTGGTTTTAATAAATTCTCAGACAGTGGTGCTGGGTTAATGCTGGACTTGCTTGAGGTCAAGATTGTGTGATAACAACATAAAGAAAGGACTATGTCCTTGGCAAATTCTACCATGAGCAAGTCAACAGCACATAACTGTTTGAGCAGTGTGTAAGTCTATGTTTATACCTAATGTGAGCCTGTCTGATTTTGCATTGCTGCGTTGTTGATATTTTCTTTTTGTGAACTTTCTTCAGTTCAATGCAGAATATTTGTTGTGAACTCCAAAGTAAAACCTGTGGAAAATCTTGTGATTGTGAAAATAGTGGTAAGTTTATATAAAACAGATTTTTGTAAAATAAGCACAAGTACAAGCATTTTGGCATCAAATCCCAGTAATGCGAATTTTTGTCAAATGTTATGGAAATAATATAAACATAACAACATGGTTATATTTATATCTGCAGACTCCGGAAGGGATCGTTGTTGAGCAAAATCTCCTTTCTGTGACAAAAGGATTAGTACCTTATTTCTATAAACTGGGGGATCCCATCAGGTTGGTTTTGACCCAAAGTTGTTTCACAGTCTTTGAAAATGTTTCTGAGTGATCACAAATTAATGAGCTCACACCAAACTACACTTTAGTGTTGATTTTGCACTTATACAGTACGATCAGCTGTCGTGAGGTTCTGAATATAAAATCATTTTTGCAGGGAAACCTGTTGAAGTGTTTCTAACAGTAATAACGCTAAACAGATACATGTTTTATCACACAACATTGCTTTTTAATTGCATTACAAGAACTTTATTCACATTTCAATGAGCAATCTCAATAATTACCCAGATGAGCTAGGCCAATAGAAAGAAATCATGATAGTCATTCTGTCATTCTTTTTCTTGTACAAAGTCTAGTACACAGTGTTGAAATAAACAACTATCTTTACTATCTTTGGGCAGTGGTGGCTCAGTGGTGAAAGGTTCTGGGTTACTGCTCAGAAGGTCAGGTGTTCAATCCCCAGCACTGCCAAGCTACCACTGTTGGGCCCTTGAGCAAGGCCCTTAACCCTCAATTGCTCAGTTGTATAAATGAGATAAATGCAAGTCGCTTTGGACAAGGGCATCTGCCAAATCATAAATGTAATGTACATGAACATGGTAATAGTTAATATAACACTGTGACTTGTTTTGTATTTGAAGCAATGGAATCTGGAAAATAGCAGCAAGCTTTAAGGATAATCCTAATAAGAATTTCACAACAGAGTTTGAGGTCAAAGAATACAGTAAGTGTTCTAATAAGCGTAATACTAATAGGCATTAGGTCAATAACAATACCTCTATTGATTTATTATTAATAACACTACTACTACTACTACTACTACTACTACTACTACTACTACTACTAATAATAATAATAATAATAATAATAATAATAATAATAATAAGGGGCGCACAGTGGCTTAGTGATTAGCACGTCCGCCTCACACCTCCAGGGTCCGGGGTTTGAGTCCCGCCAGGGCCAGGTGTGTGTGGAGTTTGCATGTTCTCCCCGTGTGTCGGGGGTTTCCTCCGGGTACTCCGGTTTCCTCCCCCAGTCCAAAGACAAGCATGGTAGACTGATTAGCGTGTCTAAAGTGTCCGTAGTGTATGAATGGGTGTGTGAGTGTGTATGTGATTGTGCCCTGTGATGGACTGGCACCCTGTCCAGGGTGTACCCCGCCTTGTGCCCGGTGCTCCCTGGGATAGGCTCCAGGTTCCCCCGTGACCCTGAAAAGGAGTAAGTGGTTGAAGGTGGATGGATGGATAATAATAATAATAATCATCATCATCATCATCTATACTTTGTGAAGCCTATTTTTTAATGAACAAAATGTTTTTTCTTTACTTTGTGACAAACGTGTTGTTTGTTTTATCCAAAATCAAGATAACATGCCTTGATCGTTTTGTATGACTTTACCTTTCAGGGCTGCCCAGTTTTGATGTGAATCTGACACCTGACAGATCTTTCTTCCACGCTGATGATAAAAAGTTTTCTGTCAAAATCAATGCAAAGTAAGCGTTCACGCATGATAACATTTTTGATCATGATTATTGTAAAACTCCAAAAGTAGCAACATAATAGTTTAAAAGGGTCTCACTTCATATCATACTGAAATCTCACGCCATCAAAGAGCAGCACAGGAATGATCTACTAGGACGCACTGCTGTATTTGGTTATGTAGCAGTTTTTGTTTGTTTGTTTGTTTTTATTATACAAATTGTGTTACTTAATTGCTACGGTTCAGATGTCAGATTGAGGATGTATTTATTCTTGACATTTCTATTGTCTACTCTTTACTTCTTTTAAGGTATCTGTTTGACGAATACGTCGAAGGTCATGCTTTTTTTGTGTTTGGTGTGTTCCGTGGAAAGGAAAAAATAAGCATCCGGAGCTCCCTGGACAAGGTTCCGGTAAGGCTATGGATATACCTTTTTTTTTTCATTTTTAATAAAAAACATAACTGACCTTAATGAATTTCTGTGTCTTTAATGAAACCTCTTTCATCAACATGTTGGTCTATTTTTACTTTGGTTAAACATTTCCTAGATTCCTCATAATGCTGTTGAACTACGTGCCGATAATGGCGGGATAGTGGGATTTATCCCTCACTTCATCTCTCCCTAAAGAGAGTGATGCAGCGGCTCTTTAATCCTTTAGCTTGTCCGGCTCTCTCAGCTCCTCGTTTGTACACTCTGCTCAACCAGATCAGCTTCCAAAGCTTCAACTTTTAAGTAATCAAGTACTGCCATCAACGTCATCGTGCTTCTCATCTTGTAGATCGATAACTGCGTTGCATTCTGTGTTTTCCACTATTTCTATAATTGGATTTCTCAACACGATAAATTGGATGTTGTGAGTGAGAAATAAAAGCTCTCGCTCTTTTGTTTTTAGAAAAAAATAGAAGGCAGTGGTGGTTAAAGGCTCTGGGTTACTGATCAGAAGGTCAGGAGGTCAAGCCCCAGCACTGCCAAGCTACCACTGCTGGGCAAGGCCCTTAACCCTAAATTGCTCAGTTGTATAAGTGAGATAAATGTAAATCGTTCTGGATAAGGACATCTACCAAATGCTAATTAATGTAGACAGTGAAAGGTGACTGCTATCCCATATCTCTGAGACTGAACAGCCATATATTTGAGAATATTATATAAATGAGAATATGTAGCCATATATTTGAGAAGTTTCACACAGGAATAACAAATATACAGCAGCAACCAGCACATGTTTCAGGGTGGTTGTTTCCTTCATGCAGAGTCATCACTGCAGTAGGTGATAATGATATAATACAGTATGTAAGCAATATGTAATTCTAACCTGAACTTTGTAGATCAAGGCTGGAGAAGGTACAGCAGTCCTAACCAGAGAAAATATCCTTGAAACCTTTCCAGACATACGTCAAATCATCGGGGACACACTATACATATCTGTCAGTGTGCTTACTGACACTGGTAAGTAGTGAAGCATGAAACGTTTAAGCTCTGACACATGAATCAAGAATTAGAATCCTCACTGATATTTAATTTCACATCACAGCACTGCTGAATTCTTATCACTGATTGGTCAGAACGCATTGGTAGATTTTCTATAATAACTCTGTGACAGTAGTGCAGCTGCCAATCACAGGTTTAGAATAATGTGCTTGTTGTTGATCCATATGCAATTGTGACGTTTTCTTCAAGTTTCTTTAACGTTCATGGAAGGAGTCTCCAGTGTCAGGGATTTGAAACAGTCCGAGGTAAATCTTATGGGGTTTTTTCTGACATGGAAGCTGCTATAACATAAGTGAAAACAGGAATGTGCTTCACAGACAATCAACAATATTAAACGTAAATATAAATGGATAAAAAGAATGATATTGTCTTTAATACAGTGGATATAAACAGTCTACACACTCCTGTTAAAAGTGCAGGTTTTTGTGATGTAAAGAAAATTAACCCAAGATAAATCATGTCAGTTCATTTTCCACCATTAATGTGATTTAACAACCAACAACATTCAAGTGGAAGAACACAAGTAGAAACTGAAGAAATGGACAATAACCCAGTTGATGAAGTGTACATGCCGTTTTTATAATGGGTCACGTGTCTGTGCTCAGAATTAAAGAATCACATTTAGCGATACTCCGGTTTCCTCCCCCAGTCCAAACACATGCATGGTAGGCTGATGGGCGTGTCTAAAGTGTCCATAGTGTATGAATGTGTGTGTGAGTGTGTATGTGATTGTGCCCTTTGATGGACTGGCACCCTGTCCAGGGTGTAACCCCGTCTTGTGCCCGATGCTCCCTGGGATAGGCTCCAGGTTCCCCGTGACCCTGATAAAGGAGTAAGCGGTTGAAGATGGATGGATGGATGGATTTAGCCTCGTGTTCAAAAGTAATTATCAGACAGTTGTCATTAATGAAGTGATTCTGATTAACTCCAAATAAAGATCAGCTGTCTCCTTAAAACTCTAGTCAAGAGGGAATCAGAGCTCTATTTGGGAACAAAACATGTAGGTCTCTGTTAAACAGCTGAAGAAAAAGATAAACATCACCTTCCAGCACAATACTGACAAAAGGCACAAGAGGCTTCAGAAGAATGGAGCTCCTGCACAGGAGATGCCCCAACAATTTTATAGATCTGGAGCATTTTTGCAAAGAAGAGTGGAATAAAATTGTCAAATCAAGATGTGTTAAGTTGGGGGACTCTTACCCAAAAGACTGAGTTCTGTAGCCATGTAACCATGGGTGTAACCATGCATTCTTTGTGGGGGGGGGTCAAGTCCCCCCAATATACAGTAGAAAAATATTTTCTATAAGTCCCCCTTTAATTTTCCCTGCCAACGGATTTGTCTTTTCTTCATCTATTCTATTTATTTATGTCTATTCCTTTTTAATATATTTCCATGTGTTAATAAAAATAGGCGTGTCACCCTCCCCTCCAGCTGTACACTTGGTCCCGCCCAGACTCATCACAAGTTTGTTGATGTATTTTATCAGCTCAGTCTGTAAGAAATGGAGACAGCAGACAAGTGTAGAAAAGTGCAGCAGAACATACGAGCTTTTATTCAGACAGGAAGTCACTAGATCCCTGAATATTAGGTGACCTTATCTTAGTATAGAAGGCATCACACCATGGCTTGGTTTCTTCTTAACAACGTCAATTAACTGTTGATATTTACACACCCAGGAAGTACGCCAGGCGAACGTCAGTTCCGGGTTTTGAGCATTAACATTACATTCACTTGAATATCCTCCCACCGAGTTCGTTACACACAAACCCCCCATGTCCATACCACGGTTACGCCCTTGCTTAAGCGGGATACACAGTTATACGGACAGTTATTATAAGTTTTTTTTCTGTGTTTTCACCCATAAAATGTTTTTTGTTTGTTTTTTTATTTCTGTGCAATTTTAGGGTTGTGTAGACTTTTTATATCAACAGTAATTAAACATTTATCATTATCATACCCTGAGGTTGTATATTTTCCAACAATAGCACATTCCTTTTCTAAAAAATAAATAAATGAATAATCTAAAAATTTACCTACATTATTATTTTTTCTTTCTTAAAGAATAGGAAGTCTTCCTTTTTTATCCAGTCATAGTTAGTCAATGATTTTACTTACACATGCATCATTATAGCGCCAGTTTTGCACCAGATAAAACAATGTGAATGGCGTGATAGAGATTAGCACCTTTCTTTCACACAGTCATGCAAACTCAGTCTTTCTGAGCATGTCATAACATTTATTGAAACTCTGTGTGTGTGTGTGTGTGTGTGGGTGTGTGTTTCAGGCAGTGAAATGGTCGAGGCTGAGAGGAGGGGCATTCATATAGTGACGTCACCTTATACCATCCACTTCACCAGAACCCCCAAATTTTTCAAACCTGGAATGCCCTTTAACTTCAGGGTACAAACTAGATCAATTCACTTCAGCTATATTTCTATAGTTCTTTTAACAATATACGTTCTTCTCCAGCACCTTACAGAAACCATAAAGCAGATTTAGATTGCTAACGAACAAGCCACAGGCAACAGTGTCCAGAAAGATTATAAATCATTTCAAGTACACGGGTGTAGAGGACAAAAAAATATATATGTTGTGCGGATTTTCAGGAGGAGCATATAGGGCCTGTGATTTAAGTCTGAAGGTTCCTCATTTTCAGAGTTAATCTCCTCCTCTTCTCCCAATCTAAATAAAGGTTTCCAAAAGAAAAGCTACTCACCCCTACAGTATGCGGGCAGCTACAGTATGCAGGACACAATAATCCTGAAATGTGCAAAATATGAACGTCTCATAACATTAGTAGTATATACAAAGAAGCCAATCTGGAATATTTACATATATACAGAATACGCAATCATAATAAAGCGTATACCTTTTAACAAAGCTAGCCTAATTGTGGACTATACTAAGATCAAAAGATGACATATGGCTTAAAAGCAAGTAAAGAACACTAGCATGACATGAAAGCCTGAAAGGTGACATAAAGTTGAAAATTGACAAAATGCAAAGAAAGCACAAGGTACATTCCTTTATTTGTCACATATATGTGAGGTCCAAAAATCTGAGACTGCATTAAGAATCTGAGATTTCAATAGGGTTTGAAACTGCTACGACTGACTGCCCATCAGCAGTTAGAAGAATTGCATCTTTGCCATGTTTTGCAGTTTACAAGACATCAAGTATATGAAACAAACAAATTAACACAAATATTTAACATTGTGGGCAGGCTTAGTGGTTAGCACGTCCGCCTCACACCTCCAGGGTCCAGGGTGCGAGTCCCGCCAGGGCCATGTGTGTGCGGAGTTTGCATGTTCTCCCCGTGTGTCGGGGGTTTCCTCCGGGTTTTCCGGTTTCCTCCCCCAGTCCAAAGACATGTGTGTCTGATTTGTGTGTCTAAAGTGTCCGTAGTGTGTATGTGATTGTGCCCTGCGATGGACTGGCACTCTGTCCAGGGTGTACCCTGCCCTGTGCCCGATGCTCCCTGGGATAGACTCCAGGTTCCCCCGTGACCCTGAAAAGGAGTAAGCAGTTGAAGATGGATGGATGGATGGATTTAACATTGTATTGTTTTAAGTATATACAGTGGTGTGAAAAAGTGTTTGCCCCCTTCCTCATTTCCTGTTCCTTTGCATGTTTGTCACACTTAAGTGTTTCGGAAAATCAAACCAATTTAAACAATAGTCAAGGACAACACAAGTAAACACAAAATGCAATTTGTAAATGAAGGTG
>JAFFST010055361.1:16624-31330 GCA_022414735.1 Noturus placidus
CTTAAGTGTGACAAACATGCAAAGGAACAGGAAATGAGGAAGGGGGCAAACACTTTTTCACACCACTGTAGTTGAGTAATGGTATGGTTTATGATCGGCGCATGTCCAAACTTATCCGGAAAGGGTCGGTGTGGGTTCAAGTTTTCATTCCAACCAAACAGAAGCCAAACCTTAGTCTATTGAAAGCCAAGCTCAACTGATTACATTTACATTTTACATTTATTCATTTAGCAGATGCTTTTATCCAAAGAGACTTACAAATGAGACACACTCACACACCAATGGGAGCAGAGCTGCATGCAAGGTGCTAGCTTGCCATCGGGGGCAACTTAGGGTTCAGTGTCTTGCCCAAGGACACTTCGGCATGGGATCACCCGGGCCGGGATTCCAACCACCAACGCTACGATTAGTGGATTAGTGGACAACCCGCTCTACCCACTGAGCCACAGCCGCCCAAACAGGTTAACCTTAACACTAGGTGTGGCTCCTGATTGATTGGAGTGAAAACCTGCACCCACACCGACCCTTTCCGGATAAGATTGGACACCCCTGGCCTAGGATTTGTGCTGAGAGACCAGTTGTGTAAAATGCCTGAGTAACTAAAACAAAAAAATGTCTTGTGAGATAGAGAAATCATTTGCCGTGGAATTTGATTCCCATTACTGTAGCTAATTATTCATTCACGGTAGTGACTGAACGAAGCGCTTTGAGTCGAGTGCTCATGTAATGCATAAAATACCGGATGAAGTGATTGAGCTTTGTGTGATCGCCCGTCTCCCAGGTGTATGTATCGAACCCTGATGGGACGCCAGCAAAAAACATTGAACTGTTGTTGACCCCAGGAAATGATGGAGGAAAGACTATGGAGAACGGCGTGGCTATCTTCACTGTAAACACCTATAAAACAGCCAATGAGATAAAGTTAACCGTAAGTTTCACTTCTACACTCCTCATTTATATTTAGTTTCATCTTAACCTGCGGACACTTGTCTATCATTAGTGCAGGATACTAATGAAACATTTATCACATAGTTTTTTGCAGCTCACATTTAAGGCAGAATTTATTTTTATTTATTTTTAAATATGGGGGGGAAATATTAAGATACAGACTGAAACAATCTGGGAAAATAACATACCTTCTCAGGCAACTGTATTAATCAGGGCCTGAGTTTATTCATTGTTAATGTGGAGTTTCTCTTAATATTAGATGATATATATGGTTATTAAAAAAAATGAATAAAATAAAAAGGGTTCAACTTTACTATATTTCACCAAAGGTAACGACTAATGATGAGAAACTTAAAACCGAGAAGGGACAACAAGCGGTTAACACGTGGACGGCACTTGCCTACAAGTCTAAACCTGGCTCCCAAAACTACCTGCACATTAACTTACCTTCTGAAGAGCTGAAGATTGGAAATCCTCTCCATATCTCGATCAACATTCCTGATTTTTCTACACATAAAGACCATGATATTACGTATATGGTATGTCGTTTCATTGTATGAACATTTTTGCATTTGGTCAAAATAATGTCTTGTGTCTTTTATCATATGTATTATCACCTTGTTTTTCCCAGATCATAAGTAAAGGGCAAATTGTGAGCGCGTCTAAGCTGACTAGACGTGATAATCCTGTGATGAGCATACCTGGCTTGAGTATAACCAAAGACATGCTTCCTTCTTTTCGACTGGTGGCGTATTACCACATAGGGGACACTGAGGTTGTCGCTGACTCCATCTGGGTTGATGTGAAGGACACGTGTACTGGAACGGTTAGTTTATTATCCTGTTTGTCCTCAGTAAACCGGCAAAAGTGCCATTAAAAAGCAACCATACACCACGCATCACTGATGATATCACATGAATGGTTTTCACGGGCCTGTGAGTTTATTCGTGATGATTTGTGCTATTTTATAGTATTTTTATACCGAAGAGCTTCATTTTCTCTGAACAGCAGCTCTGGCAGTACTATAGCTGCAAATCACAGGTTTATATTAATGCACTTGGTATCGTTTCTATAGTAACAGCTCATTCACAGGGACTCTAAATGGATTGAAGTTTTACCTCTGATTGTTACAAAGTGCTAACACTTCAGACTCCTTCTATAAATGTTGCACCAGTGTATGTCCATAAAGATCTACATGAACTGATTAAAATATAATAACATTGAACTAAAATAATAATAATTAAAGATTAAAACTGGTAAGGTACACGTAAAAGCAGAGCCATCTTCTCAGTCATAAAATACTATAATCTGACATGTTAGTATATTAGTCACACGAGTCAACTCTAGGTTAAATGTCAGGGCAATTGATAATGTCTTCTTTTTTTCTTCTTCTTCCTAATGCATCCAGCTTAAAGTGGAAGTAGAAGATCCTAAGGCATCATATACACCGACTGATCTAATTAATTTAAAAATCGCTGGGAGTCCCAGGCAATCTGTCTATCTGGTAGCTGTGGATAAAGGTGTCTACATTCTAAACAACAAAAACAGACTCACTCAGACCAAGGTGAGTAATTAGCACCAGGCTCAGGGTTGAACAAATCAGTAACCTGGGCAGGTTACAGTCGGCTGATTTCAATCTGGGCTAAAAAAGAAATCACTGTAGTGTTTGGGACATTCATATTTGGAAAGTGGTGAACATATGATTCAAAAGCATGTTAAAGTTACAAAGAGCTGCGTGACTTTCACAGCACAGCTTTGTGTTTCAGACCTTTTGGATTTCAGTTATTGAACTTTTATAATGAGAGTTGAGGTGGTTCGGGCACCTGGCAAGGATGCCCCCTGGGAGCCTCCCTAGGGAGGTATTCCAGGTACATCCAACTGGGAGGAGACCTCGGGGAAGACCCAGGACTAGGTGGAAAGACTATATTTCCACACTGACCTGGGAACGCCTCGGGATCCCCCAGTCAGAGCTGGTTAATGTTGCTCAGGAAAAGGAAGTTTGGGGTTCCTTGCTGGAGCTGCTACCCCTGCGACCCGATTACAGATAAGCAGTTGAGGATGGATTTACTATGGCTTTACTATGCAAACAGAAGCCATATATCAACACTGTCCAGAAGCTCCGCCCACTTCTCTGGGCTCGGTCTCATCTGAGATGGAGAGTATCACAGTGGAATCGTGTTTTGTGGTTTGACGAGTCGACATTTTAAATAGTTTTTGAACAACACAGCCATCGTGTTCTACAGGCCAAAGAGGAAAAGGACCATCTGAGCTGTTATCAGTGTCAGGTCCAAAAGCCAGCATCTGTCATGGTATGTTGGCAAGTCAGTGCCCATGGTATGGGGGTGTGTCAGTGCCCATGGTATGGGGGTGTGTCAGTACCCATGGTATGGGGGTGTGTCAGTACCCATGGCATGGGTAACTTTCATATCTGTGAGGGCATCATTAATGCAGAAAGATATGTACACATCCAGAGCAGGACAATGCCAAATGACATTCTGCCTGGATTACAAGTGCATGGTTGCGTAAGCAGAGAGGGCGGGTGCTAGCATGGCCTGCCTGTAGTCCTGACCTGTCTCCCATGGAGAACGTGTGGTGCATTATGAGGTGCAAAATAAGGCGACAAAGTCCTCACACAGTTGCTCAGCTGAAGAAATGCATAACGGATGAATGGGGAACAATTCCACACTTCACCACCCGGTGTCTTCACTCAGCGTCCAAACGCGTAATAACAAATGCGTATTAAAAGAAAAGCTGATGTTTCACAGTGATAAACAGTCGACTGTCCCAACTGTTTTGGAGTAGGTTGCAGCCATCAGATTTAAAATGAGGTTATATTTTCAAAAATAAATCAAATTCACAAAGTAAAACATCAAATAATGTGTTAATAATGTCTTTGCAATATAGTACAGGGTGAACTGAATTTTCAAATCACTCTTTTTGTTGTTGTTTTTTTTTTTGCATTGTCCATCCAGCCCAACTTTTTCGGAATTGAGGTTGTATTAAGTACCAATTTTTAACCTATTCAGTTTCCAAAACTGGGACTGGGCAGCACAGTGGAGCTTCACAAGCTCAGTGGGCTAGCTAATAGATGGATAATATGATTTGATAAAGGGCGGCTGTGTCTCAGTCAGTAGAGAGGGTTGTCCACTAATCCACTAATCGTAGGGTTGGTGGTTCGAATCCCGGCCCGGGTGATCCCATGCCGAAGTGTCCTTGGGCAAGACACTGAACCCTAAGTTGCCCCCGATGGCAAGCTAGCACCTTGCATGCAGCTCTGCTCCCATTGGTGTGTGAGTGTGTCTCATTTGTAAGTCGCTTTGGATAAAAGCGTCTGCTAAATGAATAAATGTAAATGTAAATGATTTGTCCGCCCCGATGCTACAGTATATAATTAACACCTGTTTGTGAATATTTCTGAAGCAGTATACAGTGTACACATGCTGAATACAGTGCTTTCATTGTTCCCAACAACAGATCTGGGATGTTATTGAGAAGCATGACATTGGCTGTACAGCTGGCAGTGGTAAAGACAGCATGGGGGTTTTCTATGATGCAGGTCTGCTGTTCATATCAAATACTGCAGGAAGCTCTGCTGACCGAAGAGGTGTGGTAAAGTGTTTATGGTAGATTTAGACACCTGTAATCTGATGGTATGTTAAAGAACCAGCAGCTGCATGTTAAATACACGAGTACTCTTTTTTTATTTTGGATTATCAAAGGGTATGTGATTTAAAAAAAAAAAAAAAAAAAGAAGCCACTCCATACAGTAGCTGGTTGCTATGGTATTCCATGTGGTTGCTGGGGTGTATTTGGGTGGAGCAATCCACTTTTAATTATCTTCAATGTGTGTTAATTGACAAATGGTTCAATCATACAGAAATTATAAAGCTAGAACAATTTTCACAAAAGATCTGATCTGGACATTCTGAATGATTGCTATTACTTAATACTTCACCATTTTGCCTCGTTTGTCATGTATCAAGAGACTCTGGACTCCAGTTCCCATCAGCCACTGCGTGGAACTCATGTCACATGATCACCTGCACTTGATTCATGTTCTGGGTAACGAGCACACGGTGTATATAGCCGTTGTCTGCATTATGTCTTTGTCTTTCGTCGTCTTAGACTTCTGTCTCTATGTCACGGGGTTTAGTCTCTGGTTACGTTGTTTTGTTTCATTCCACGGAGTCTTCATTGTCGTTGTTTATTGTACGTTTGTCAAATAAATGTTCAAATCTGCAAAATACAACATGACACTTAACACAAATGCAATGAAAAATGACATGTCAAGATGAACGAGTGGCTACATAAAAATGTACATACCATGTGATTACAGCAATTGGTCAATTAAAATTGAGTCATGTGATTTGTTACTAATTTGCAGGCGTGAGACCATGTATTTCAAGATGGTGGTACATAAGAAAATATCGAAGTATATATACAGTAAAACAGGTATTTTCCCCCTCTGTTTATCTTTGAAGAGACCTCCTGCACACCTGATTCAAAAAGACGGCGGCGTGCCAACACCAAATCACAACTCATAACCAAACTGGGTTAGTATCATTTCTACAAACCGATAAACTTGATTCTGAATTACTTTAAGATAGTTTATAATATACAGCGTTTCAGATCTAGCTATATATAAAGTTTTTATCTTTTTCACATGGACACCCGGTTTTCAATGCAGTGAGTGAGTACAGTGACGCACAGAAGAAGTGTTGCAGGGATGGGATGGTAGAAAACTCCCTGGGTTACACCTGTGAGCGAAGATCTCAGTATATTACTGATGGAGATGAATGTCGCGCAGCCTTCCTGCGTTGTTGCCAGAAATTTGCTGATTTAAAAACCGAATCTGTGCAAGTGGAGCTGCATTTGTCCAGAAGTAAGTTTCATTTTGACTTTTTTGGGGTTTTTTTTTTTTTTTTCGCATTAAAACATTTTACAATGCATTTAAATATTACATTTGAAGGCAGTTGCTATAGACAGTTCAGTGGAAAAGATGGAAAGAGAAGTTTAAATGTGAGTGATGGTACAAACGATGAATTATATCGTCAGACAGGATAGTCGATGGATTGATGAGGTGAGGAAAAGATGTAGCATCAATAAAGGCAGCTGTTGTGTTTAAGTGAGAGGCCACTTTCAGCATAAGAGGAGGACTTATGTTGTATTGCTAACTCACTAGTGTGCTTGTTTGCTAACTGATTAATGTAATAATTCCCTAGCCTTAAATACATGACATAATGAAGTTAAAACTGCTGGCATGTGAAAACAGAACAGTGGGTCACAAAAATTCAGCAGTAGCTAATCAAATGCTAATGCATTATAGCACATGCCTACATTTAAAAAAAATTAGGGGTGTAAAGATAGAAAAATTTTGACACAGTGATGTCAATTGAAATATTCAGGATTATAAACTGACACTTAATAATGACTTAGTGTTTGTGTGATCCGTTGTGAATAAGGATTAACACCATTACGCCCGGTTCACACCGTTTGTGTTCACACCCAGGCGTTAAACGCGGGGCGACGTGCCGAACGAAGTCGCAGATTCACTCCCTGACAGTAGATGGCGCTTATTTAAATGCAGAAATACCCCCTGTACACAAGGTGGCGCTGCACAACTTTCCATTTCTGACACCCACTTATCACTGAGAAGAAGAAGAGAGCCAGTATTTCCGTCTTTGCAAAAAAAAAATAAAAAATAAGTTCACACACTTGTTCTATCAAAGTTAAAGCACGTACACACTTTTGTGGAATGCGAAGGTCTTTGGTGATTTGGACACTGTAACAAATATGTGTTTAAAGCTAAATCCTTAAAGTTCTCATTTTAAACAGTACACTCTGTTTACATAAGTAATGGAATAGGAATAATATGAACGATTCCTAAAACATTGTGATGTATGTTGAATGTAACGTATGTAATATTATTTAAGGTGAAGAGACTGATGCAAATGAACTGTTTGATGAGATCACAACGCGCTCAAAGTTCCCTGAGAGCTGGATGTGGCAAACGGAGCTTCTCGAATGTGGAGGAAATAACAACTGGTCAGTAGAAAATGACTTGTGCACTTCAGTATTATTGCCACTTTTAATACAACTGAGTAAAAGTGATTGCTTTTTTTTTTAAATGTACAGAATTATTACAATTTGTGTGTGAAAAAAAAATGCTCCTTTAGGTTTGCTTTCCGAGAGCAGGCAGATCACAGAAACACAAACGGCATGTGCTCACATTTGATTTGATTTCTGTTTTGATGTACCTCCCCCTTCAGTCCTCAGCTTATTACTCAAATATATTGATCTGTTTGTATTATCCCTTAATTAGTATGTCTAATTTGTCCATAAGTCTCGGTCATGTTTCCTAAGTGCCTCACTTTCGCCTGTTCTCCTGATTTTGATTGTTGGATTATCCAGTAATAGAACCCATACAGAACACTCACACCTGCATCCTGCTTCATCTCACTACACATTATACTCAAGATGGATGGCAACACCTGCATTAGTGGTCCCCCTAGGTTTAATAGCAGCACTCCAGAAGTGGGTTACCCTGCAACTGGACCAGAACTGTTTCAGTCGAGTGAGCTAAGTGTGACTGGGCGTTTGTGGACAACCAATGGGAGGGTTGTGAGTGGTCCATCTGTCCCTGACATTGCTCTTGTAGGCTCTTAGATGATTTCCCATGAACTAGTTGAACAGAATTTCCACCTGCAACAGTGTCTCCTGAGGTGGGACCACTCACGAATGGCCTTACTTCCCACTCCCTCCATGACTCAGCAGCTAGACCTGACAGCCCTATTTGTGGTTCCAAGATGACTGACAAGGATTTGGTTCTAACAGCTGCTTTAGATACTTCTGTGTGTCTGCTACCCCAAACATTGACCACCCTACACATTTTAAAAACATTTTCACATTTAATTATGTTAGTAAAGTGCATCTGTAGCATGCGCAGCTAAAAACCAGGAATATTCCTTGCACCGATTTACTGGTCTACTGGGAAGTGCTCTGTTGTTCTCGGAAAATAATCCATGCTGGGGTGGTGTGATTCAGTCCAATGCAAGAAAGAAGGGGGTCTATAACTGACGCATTACTTTGTGTGCACATGCAGAGCAAATGGCCTTGTTCACACATTCACCTGTGTAATTTATGGGCATTTAAAGGATTAAAACCGACATGCACTAGATACCAAAACTCCCTGTCCATCAGACTTCCATTTGTCCATTTTTACTGCATGTTGTGGCGCAGGTGGTAGTTGTGGTGCAGACGGGCGGTTGTGGCGCAGGTGGTAGAGCGTGTTGTCCACTAATCGTAGGGTTGGCGGTTCGATTCCCGGCCCACGTGACTCCACATACCGAAGTGTCCTTGGACAAGACACTGAACCCCAAGTTGCTCCCGATGGCAAGTTAGCACCTTGCGTGGCAGCTCTGCTCCCATTGGTGTGTGAGTGTGTGTGTGTGAACGGGTGA
This sequence comes from Noturus placidus, assembly GCA_022414735.1. NCBI lineage: Eukaryota > Metazoa > Chordata > Actinopteri > Siluriformes > Ictaluridae > Noturus > Noturus placidus. The sequence goes on from JAFFST010055361.1 coordinate 25,033, forward strand.
ATGAGACACGGTGTAAAGCGCTTTGGATAAAAGCGCTATATAAGTGCGCCATTTACCATTTACATCCTGCACTGATGCAGTCTTGATATTTCAAAACATCAACACAAAGAAGAGGAGATTGTTATTTACTCTCACAACCCAATTTGTAAAGCAAGCCACCCCACATGGAACACATGCAACCCCTATTAAGGAAGCCCCTACCTGTGGCAGCAGTCTCACAGCACTGTGGTACACAGCACCATGGAAAGTATCTCTTTAGGGTCCCATAAGAAGATTAATCATTTCTTAAGGGTATGAGGTGCTTTCATTCACCACAGTTTTTAGGAGCCTGGGGCATTCCAGTTGTACTGGAGACATGTAGAGACCTTCCTTAAGAGCCGGCCTTCTTGCTAACAATCACTTCGAACTGAAATCGATTCTTCCAGTAGTGTTGTTTGCAATCTGACCTTCAATGTAAGTAAGTCTGCAGAGTATTCCCTGCTATACAGTGTGTGCAGTTAGAAGGGGTGCATATCAGGGTTCCTTTTCTTTGGTGAGGAGATTCTGGGAAATGATTGTTGATGGATGGTTGTATTCATAGCAAACCTTTTAGTGTATTGATATCCTCACTTCTGCTCATTTTCTTGAAGGATGCCATATATATGTAAATATATATGAAATATTTTAAATATTAAATAATGGGCTACTTGCACTAAGTGTTATGATGCTGTTCACATGTTTGTCTTTTTTAACGGGATCAAAAGGAGTGTCTGCATTAATGTGTTTAAACCAGAACATTTTCAAGGACAAATTAGGAGATATCATTTGGAACCGTATTCCTCGCTGCACAAGCTCTTCAAAATGTAGCACTTTTAAGTTTTAAGCTTACATTTACATTTATTCACTGAGCGGACACTTTTATCCAAAGCGACTTACACATGAGAGAGATACAAGCAAAGCGATATATCAAGCGGAGAACAATACAAGTAGTGCTACTGTACAAGATCCATTTATTGAGTTTTTTTATGAGTTGGTTAGGTGTTCACGGAGGTGGGTCTTTAGCTAAATTTTTTGAAGATGGTGAGAGAATCTGAGGTCCGGATTGAGGTTGGAAGTTCATACCACGACTGAAGAACAGTTCTTCAAGGTTCTGGAAAGGGATCTTGTGCCGCGCTGAGTAGGAACTACTAAACGTCAGTCGCCAATCGATTGCAGATTGCGTGTGGGAACGTAAGCCTTCAGGAGAGAGTTGTGGTAGGGGGCGCTGTTCCAGACGAGGTCTTGTAGGTGAGCATTAAAGCCTTGAATTTGATCCGGGCGGCTACAGGAAGCCAGTGGAGGGAGATGAAGGCGGGTGTGACATGGGTTCTCTTGGGCTGGTTGAAGACAAGGCTTCTCAGCTTTGACTGATTTCAGGAGGCAATAGTTAGCAAACTTACACCACAAGCATTGCACCACTTTTTTACCCACACAGAAAGCTTTAAGGGAGAAACACAGGAACCATTATGAAAATAATGCAGAAGTGTTTGTGCAAGTAGCCTATTACACAGAAAATAAATAAATCACATACGGTGCGGAAATAAAACGAATCCATTGTGGTAATTGTTTCTCTACACAGTGACTCTGCTACTGTAATCACATCTCTTAACCTACCAGAATCCATCACCACCTGGGTGATCACTGCTGTCAGCATTTCAGATGATTATGGTGAGTGTAACGTAATAAGAAATAGGAATAAGAAATGGGCGGCTGTGGCTCAGTCGGTAGAGCGGGTTGTCCACTAATCCACTAATCGTAGGGTTGGTGGTTCGAATCCCGGCCCGGGTGATCCCATGCCGAAGTGTCCTTGGGCAAGACACTGAACCCTAAGTTGCCCCCGATGGCAAGCTAGCACCTTGCATGCAGCTCTGCTACCATTGGTGTGTGAGTGTGTCTCATTTGTAAGTCGCTTTGGATAAAAGCGTCTGCTAAATGAGTAAATGTAAATAACTTATTGTTTTCTGTTTTTTCTTAGGTATTTGTGTGGCAGATCCATATGAGATGACCGTTAAGAAGAGGTTCTTTATTGATCTGAAATTGCCTTACTCTGCTGCGGTCTACGAGCAAATAGAAATCAAAGCCGTTATCCATAACTTAGATAAAACTCGGATGAAAAAGGTTGCTGGTCCTCAAAACTGACTTCATACATCTCACATCTTTCAGAATATTGCACGCAGCTGACAAAGCCAGCGATGTGACATCTAATTATTATGACCATCACTGATCAGTGAGTAATCTACTTGAAATCCTTAATGTTCCACAGGTTTTTGTGGAGTGGACGGAGAATGAGGACATATGTAGCATGGCCAGCTTTAAAAGGAAGTTTCGCACGACTGTCAGCATTGAAGGCAAATCCTCCCGTGCTGTCCCTTTTGTCATCATTCCTCTAAAGGCAGGAAAATTTGAAATTGAGGTGAAGGCCCTTGACTTGGAATCGCAGAAGACAGATGGTGTGCTGAAATCATTTAAAGTAGTGGTGAGCTATTGACAATGATATTGATTTGTAAATGAATAAAAATGCCATCGATTTAACCTACACTACATGCCTAATTGCATGTGGACACCTGAGCATCACAAACATGTGCTTGTTGAATATCTTGTTCCAATACCATTAATTGTCCCTATAACAACAAGCCTCTTGGGCAGCCGTGGATCAGGTGGTAGAGCGGGTTGTCCACTAATCTTAGGGTTGACTGTTCGATTCTCGGCCCACATGACTCCACGTGCTAAAGTGTCCTTGGGCAAGACACTGAACCCTCGAGTTGCTCCCGGTGGCAAGCTAGCACCTTGCTTGGCAGCTCTGATACCGTGTGTGTGTGTGTGTGTGTGTGTGTGTGTGTGTGTGTGTGTGTGTGTGAATGGGTGAATGTAGAACCGCTGTGGTTTAAAAAGCGCTATATAAGTGCAGACCATTTACCATAACAGGATTGACCCTCTCATTGACCATCCTGGTTTGTGAGCTTCTGTGGCCTATTGCTTCATAGCTGAGGCATTGATCCATCTAGAGGTCTTCATTTGAGTTGGGACAGCTCCAGCAGGATAGAAATGAGCATTTTCTCCAAGGACTGCTAAACAGCACGAAGTCCCTATCTACCTTTATAGTGTATGGACAGCCATCTCAGCATAACCATCTCTGTACCATCCAGTAGGTTTCTAAAGGAACCGAGGATTGTCCACTCACCACGGTTTCTGAGGAACCACTTGTGCTGGAGTCTGTTTGAGATCCTCCTTATAAACATAGGCTTGAAGCTGGCTTGAACTGATTGTTCTTGTTTCCGCTAATAGATTTGAAGAGTTAGCTATAAGCTCACACTTAGTTAGAAAGGTTGCATCCAGTGCAATGTTAAGGTCACTGAGCTCTTCATTCTACTGCCAGTGTTTGACTTGGAATATAGCCAGTAGTGTGTATAAATCATTTCAATATGCAGAGTTCAAAACTATCTCTTTTATAGCAAACACCATATTATTGTCCATGGTTTTGGAATGAGATGTTTTAACAGGCACGTTATGGATGTGGTGATTAATTGTCCACGTAATTAGTTTGGTTTTTTAAGGAGTAAATCTGTGTTTGGATGATTAGTAAAGCAGCCTCACCATCTCCTTTTTCCTCTTTTTGCTCTATGTATCTTTGTTCTGTTGCATTGGATAGACTCAGGGTGTTTTGACATCAACAGGAGAGGTCACTTTAATATTAGAGCCTGACAAGCATGGTAAGTAAACTCTTATCTCCTTCAATCAGATGAATGAATTAGCAGACTCAGATCATGGGTTGGAGGTGAAGTTGTAAATGCTTTCTGGCTGTAACTATCAACCATCAGTGACAAACACATTTGGTAATAATGTTCATGTTGTCTGTCTTTGGCAGGTGGAGAGCAAAGATCAGATTTCAAAAGGCCGTTCCTGGAGCACCGAATGCCAGACACCCCGGCCCACACATACATAGCTGTTAGAGGTAATACTTCTAAAATATATTACGTATTCCACGTAATGAAGGTTAGGACGGATGCAAGTGCAGATAAGGGCTTTTAATAAAGAGAGACCGGTAGACAAATCCGAATCATAAGACAACAGCCTGGTCAAAAAACAGGCAGAGGGTCAGGCGATCAGCGAACGTGCATAAACGAGAGAAGGCGAGAATCGAGAACGAGAAACAACATTACAGATCATGACTCAAAACGAGTCAATACTTTGCAAAGTCATTGTGTTCAAGCAGTCTCTTCATACTGTGGTTGTCAGTGTGTGTGAGATTGGATGCAGGTGTGTATGATTAGAATGACTGAGTGTTCTGGGTATTGCAGTCCATGGCGGCCATGTTTGTAGGCCGCAGTGCAGGATGGGAAAGGTAGTCACTGGTTTACTGTGACATGATAAAATAGCTAATAAAGCCACGTAACATAATATAAATTATAGGGAGAATTAAAATGGAGAGTGAAATGAAATAAAAAATTAAAAATTGCCATTTATACTTTTTACAAATCAGATAAAACACAGGAAGATGAAGACTATAAGCTAATGACTTAATAATGGTGCTCGTGATCAGAACTCAAGTAAGTCAAGTATAATAGCGCTCAAACTCAAGAGCAATCACTGATTACGATTGTTTCTCCTACCTCAGCACTTGAGAAAGAAGTGGATTCTTGGCATGATCAGACCTAGGATAGTGCCCTTGGCAGAATACTGTATAGATGATGCATTGCGCTATTACAGACCTGTCACTAGATCTGTATGTTGGTAATATTTGACCACAGAGTCTTGTTAAATGCTTTTCAGCAGGGTTAGTGAACTGTGACGTATACGGTGGTGTCCATTCTTACAGGCAGACCATTAGCACAGATGATTAATGAAGCCATCAGCGGTAAAGGTCTAGAAAGTCTCATTCAAGCGCCAGGTGGCTGTGGAGAACAAAACCTGATGGCCATGGTCCTGCCTCTCCTCGCAACACATTACCTGGACAAAACCAACCAGTGGAATGATTTGGGGGTGGATAAACGCACCGAAGCTCTCCGTCACATCAATACAGGTTGGATATAAGGCTTTAAATGGGGCATTTGCATTTACATGTGGTGTTATTGTGCTAATGAAGATTTCAGTACAGAGAGCATTTAGAAAAGGTGAGGTCTGGAAGCAGGTGCTAATCCTACACTCTCAAATACACATATTGAGCCACTAAACACTTACGATATGATTGCTAGTATAATAATGATCTTTATTTTTATAATATTTACTGTCTTTAGTATTTGGGCGTCTGCTTTCTTACTTAAGTCTTTGTTTTTCCTCTTATCACAGGCTATGTGACGGAGCTCAAATATCGTACTGCAAATGGCGCTTTTGCCATTTTCACTTATACAAAAGGCAGCACATGGTAAGTTGTATTTTTTAACTGTTATTTTAAATATTACAAGTTTATTCTGAGTAATTTGAAACCTTTGTAAGCAGTGGAGAAAACTGTACCAACAGAAATCTTCGAGCAAAATGATGTCCTAGAACCAATCTAGGTTTTATATTTCCATAATAGCGTTCATGTCAATACATTTTAATAGTCGAGCACTTTTAAGGTTAAATGTTGTCCGAAACTAACAAACCCTGACTCAACATAAAGTAGTGTGTTATACAGTTTGACGGTTTTTACATTCCAACATTATTGTGTCACTGGTGACGTCTGCGTGTGGGACTTGGGTAATCACAAGAGCTGAAATATATTATAATGAAGATTAACAGACTTGTATTTTCACACACACACACACACACACACACATACACACTCATTCTTTATTTTTAACAAATGGAACTATGGGAATTATGATGTGATTAAAAAAAAATCCAAAATAACTCAAAATAATTGAATTCAGAGTCGACGCGCTTTTCGCCTACAATTTCCAGAACGGAATTCTTGGCATTTTCTTGACTTCGATTTCTTGAGGAATTTCCCTGAGATGTTTTTTAAGCAGTATTAAAGGAGTTCACACCGACGCCGGACTCTTACCGGCTGCTTTGCCGAATATTTCCCTCCGAGTCGTCCGTTTAAAAAAATATATTTTTGTAAATAATGTTAGTTGTCGAACGATTATATTTTTGTCTATGACACCTTCAGATCAAAAGGTTTTTACGATCATGAAAAACATTTCAGTCGAGTGTCCACAAACTTTTGACCCATAGTGTGTGTGTGTGTGTGTGTGTGTGTGTGTGTGTGTATATATATATATATATATATATATATATATATATATATATATATATATATATATATATATATATATATATATATAACACACTCTCTCTC
>JAFFST010055361.1:42083-56594 GCA_022414735.1 Noturus placidus
GAGAGAGACACAGAGAGAGAGAGGAAGAGAGAGAGACAGAGAGAGAGAGAGAGAGAGAGAGAGAGAGAGAGAGAGAGAGAGAGAGAGAGAGAGAGAGAGAGATTATACTATATTACGGTGTCCCAGTAGTGCACAACACAACGAAATGTAAAGAGCAAACAGAAGTTAACGCCACAACTATTAAGTTGACTTAAAACCAATTATATACATGAACTTATAGGCTACAGAGTATCTCATCATGTCCCGAGGTCCTTACACAGACTATGGCACGACTTCCGGTTACTTGTTTATTTATTTATTTATTTATTTATTTATTTTTATCAAAGTTAGCGGTTATATTAAAGGTATTAATCATTTAAGGTAAATAAATAATGCAGTCATTTCAAAAGCTCGGGCTGGACCCTGTGATAGATGAAGGATGGAGAAATGAAGCCTCGTAAAAAGCACTGATGCTTTCCCCTGACTGTCCTGGGAAAAGATTAAAAGCTTTGAGAGTGTCGACAACAGCGCCATCTGGTGGTTAGTTAAACAAATGAAACAGCCAAAACGCCTGTGGAAGAAGCTCGGGCTGATGACTAGGTCTAGGACACTGTGCGATGGGATCATCACTAAATCATTAAATGTGCTTCTGAGACTTGGCAGTGATAGTGCTTGTGTACCTGGGGAATGACAGAAAGGTGACAAGGTAGAGTTTAATGGGTTTTATTCAGAAATATGGCCGGCTGTGTCTCAGTTGGTAGAGCGGGTTGTCCACTAATCCACTAATCGTAGGGTTGGTGGTTCGAATCCCGGCACGGGTGATCCCATGCCGAAGTGTCCTTGGGCAAGACACTGAACCCTAAGTTGCCCCCGATGGCAAGCTAGCACCTTGCATGCAGCTCTGCTACCATTGGTGTGTGAGTGTGTCTCATTTGTAAGTCACTTTGGATAAAAGCGTCTGCTACATGAATAAATGTAAATGTAAATAAGAGCTGTTTGACAGAACTTCCCCTGCCTTCGAGAACACTCTTTCACATGGTTCAGAGGAGGCTGGTGTACAGAGGAACTGCAATACCAAAGTGTATAAATGACCAAAACTAAACCAAAAATTCACAAATAAACGTAAACATAAACAACAAATAATTAGTGATGATTTAAATGTAGTGTATTGATTATCCAACTTTCAGAGTACAGTACTCCTCACACCCCAACCGACCAGACTGACCCAGAAGATCTGGGGTTCCGACACGCAAAGAGAATCGAGCACGTGATTGGACAGAAACTGAGGCTTCGTTTGTTATCGATCACGTGACTCTGTGAAACCAGTATACTCCCTGATACTGGTCTTTACTAGAGATGCTCGATACATGCCTCAAAGCTTCAGTGTCGTACCTAACATCGCTGTGATGTGATCGTCTCCCGTCCTTCGTGTACCGAGGAATGAGACGACGATGTGGAGACGTGACCTCAAATAACCTACTGTGTTTAACTACTTTACAGAATCTGTTGCTTCCCGGCATTTAATATGAATGTAAATGTTATCAGTATGTAGTACACACACACACACACACACACACACACACACACACACACACGCACACAAACTGGTATGTACATTTATTTTATCAAATACGAGCCCAATGTAAAAATCCTTATTTCTACAAGGCTTAGTGGTTAGCACGTTCGCCTCGCACCTCCAGGACTGGTGGTTTGATTCCCGCCTCCACTCTTCGGGGGTTTCCTCCAGGTATTCCAGTTTCCTCCGCCAGTCCGAAGACATGCTTTGTCGGCTGATTGGTATCTCTAAATTGTCCATCGTGTGCAAATGGGTCTGTGTGTGTGCGATTGTGCCCTGCGATTGGTTGGTACGCTGTCCAGGGTAGCCCCGCCTTGTCCCCCGAGTCCCCTGAGATAGGGTCCGGGATCCCTGTTATCCAGTGTAAGATAAGCGGTACAGGATGGATGGATGGATGGATGAATGTTCACTATCGTTTTCTGGCACTCAATGGTGAGTTGGAATTAACTTCCTGACACAAATTTTATTTTTATTCTTATAGCAAATTGCCCTCGGCTGAAGGCGCCTGCAGTTCCGGAGGAAAAGGACCGCATTAAAGAAGCCTGCCACAACAAGGACTTCAGTATGCACTCTTCCTCTCTGTATATATGATTCCATGTATGAGCATCAGGAAAAAAACACCATTTAGGATCATTAAAGCAGGAGTCTTCAACGTTTTCCAGGCCAAGGACCCCCAAACTGATGGCGAGATGGAGCGGGGACCCCTAATTATATATATTGTATGAAATTGTGTTATATCAAACTGGTACCAAAACTTTCGAGACCCCCATGCAGTACCTCCGTGGACCCCTAGGGGTCGCGGACCCCCTGCGGTACCCCCTGGACATTAATACTATTTATTATCACACAGCAAATCGCAAAGTGTTTTATTCCCCTTTTGTTTGTTTTTTTAACAAAAAGATATAAATGTATATTAACATATAAGCGTACAGTAGATGCGTAGTACTCGTTCGTTTAACTTTATGGTCGTACTTGCTAAATGCTAGTCATTTTTTTTTTTTTTTTTTTTTTTTTTTTGCTTTTTTCCAGTTTACAAGGCAACTCTGGAAGCGGTGACAAGATCACGCTCCACCGACGTCTACACGTTCCTCATAGTGAGAGTTATTAAAGAGGGTGAGTATCTAACACATCGCTCGACTGCTAAGATACCAAAACCATAAGTCTACTCGCTGCTTGCTGTTGTCCATCATTAACTGGAAGTCTTGACTCTTTTTTATCTCTAACTTGCATCTCTGGTGTTTTATTGTTATTGTTGTTTGTGTTTTTTCAGGGACCGAAAAGAATGTTCTGAATGAATATAAAAACTTTTACACTCATACAGTCTGCAAAGACAAGTTTCGTTTGGAGGAAGGCAAGAACTACCTCATCATGGGTCCTGAGCCGAAGCTGATTAAAGAAAAGTGAGGATCTTCACAATACGGCCAAACATTAGTGCAGCCCTGACCGTCACACCCATCTGTGCTTTACTCCAGCTTTGCTGTTATAATGCTCTCCGCTCTTCTAGGAAGACTTTCCATTAGGATTCGTGTTCATTCACACATTCTACAAGAGCGTTAGTGAGGTTGAGATGAGGCGGCTCCAGTTCCGGCTCATCCCAAAGGTGTTCTGAGGTCAGGGATCTGTGCCGGACACTCGAGTTCCTCCAACCTTCTCACACCACACCTTCACAGAGCTCGTTTTGTGCTGGAACAGGACTTTAGGCCTCTCGGTTTCAGTGAAGGGAAAGTGTAATGCTACAGCATACGGCGATATTGTGTGCTTCCAACTTTATGGAAACAGTTTGCAGAAGAACCACATATTGTTGTGATGGTCAGGGGGGCACATAGTTTTGGCCATAGTACTTGCTTAGATGTGATATGATTATGTTGAAGCAATAAGAAGCAGAAGGAGAAGAATAGCGTGCGCGGCGTCAGGGTTGGGGGGGGGTTCTCGCCGTGCTTCACAAGTTTCCTCCCTCAGTCCAAAGACATGCACTGTAGGCTGATTTGCATCTCTAATATGCGATGGGTTGGCTCCCCGTCCAGGGGGTCTCCTGCCTTGTTCCTCGAGTTCCTGGGACAGACTCCACGCTCTCCATGACCCTGTGTAGGACAAGCGGTAAAGAAAATGGATGGATGTGGACCACGCTACGCATTTATTGATTGTTTATTTACGTGTGATTCTGCTGTGGTGATAATTTGTTGACTGGTGCAACAAACACACTTTTTGTTTTCAGATACCTCCACCCTCCTGTGCGACTTCTGAATAGCACTTTAATCTGTAGTTATGTCTGAGGTTTGAATACCAATGTGCATGGTTTTGAGATTAAAACCTGAACACAGCTTGTAGTTCTGTGGTTTGGCCACTAGGGGTGTCGTTAAACGTGCTACACAAATGAAATTGCATCAAACTGAATGGATGTATCGTGTCGAGTTATACCATGATAAAGAATGTTAAAATAGTCAGACTATTCTAAAGAATCACGGAAAGCTGTCTGTGTTTCTGGTCAGTTACCGCTACACGATCGGAACCAGCACTTGGTTGGAGTACTGGCCCACGGAACAGGAAAGTCAGGAGGACCGGAACAACAACAAGGAGAGATACATCGGCCTGAGAAGTCTGGAGAACCTGTTGGATGAGTTTGGCTGCACAACTTAAACACCGAAGTTTTATATAATTGTTTCGACCGCCGATTACAAGCTGCAAACTGATCTACATCTGAGCTTTCAAATAATAATATCAGGCTGCATCATTCTGAACAGAGACGGATGTTGTTAAGTGTTAATCAAAGGCTTTGAGCTTGACATGTATTCAACACAAATATAATAAAAAGAAAGAAATGACTCAGTAAATGCATTCATCAATAAAAATTCTTTCAATAACATTCCTCAGTTTTCTGTGGATCGTTTTATTTTCAGTACAACGTGGGCTAAAACATTTTTCATGTTTGGACCCAGAAGATATATTACCCCAGGGGTTCCCAAACTTTTCCAGGGCGAGGCCCCCAAATGGCATTAACATGTGACCGAGGCCCATTTTTGCAACATGTCTTTAAAACACATTAAAAATACAGACTTCTAAATATATCCCCCTTTTATATTAATAATTACAACTTGCATCTTTACATTACATTAGATTAGGAGTTGTGTGTGTGTGTGTGTGTGTGTGTGTGTGTGTGTGTGTGTGTGTGTGTGTGGTTGGCTGAGAATGAGAACGAGAAAATCCTGTATTTATTTATTTTTCACTGCAAATTATTGAGGCCCCGGGCGCCCCCTGGCGGCCACCACTTTGAAAACCACTGGGCTAGTGTCGAACTCAGGTGCAGTACTGATACAGCCCATGCGGTGGCAGTAGAAAATGTTTTCATTTGTATTTTTACCGCTTTATTTCACTGGCGAGGAAGAAAGCTTGGCCGAATCCCAAATACCTGAATATGTAACACGTAGTGCACTAGATAGGGTGCGAAATCCCGTTGTCTCACGCTCTAATAGTGAATCCGGATAGGGAATAGAAATGTATTTGGGATTTGAGTGGCTCGGGTTTGTTTATTCATTTTTAAAACCTGACCCGCTTTTAGATTCGTAATCTCAGAGAAGAAAGAAAGAAAGGAATTGACTTTAAGGCACACGTGTGTGTGTGTGTGTGTGTGTGTGTGTGTAAGTTGGAGTGAAATGTTCGATGTTAAAGACGCCTGTGCAGTGTGGACACACACAGTTGAATAATAATAATAATAATAATAATAATAATGATCTAGTTTGTGGTGTGTATTGGAAGGTTACAGCTGGCGTGGTGAGCAGCTGAGGACATGATCTCAACCTGCTGGTATTTAGACTGTTTCAAATGTCCTGTCTGTTTCTGTTTACACAGACAGCTTGGCAGAGGAGACGTTTCCAGACGTGTTGGGGAATAGAAAACCCCCACAGACAGGTTTATGGTGTGGGTCTGGGGGGAATTATGGCGAAAGTGCAGGTGCTGAATGTGGCGGTTCTGGACAACCCGAGTCCATTCTGTAATCCGTTTCAGTTTGAGATCACGTTTGAGTGCATGGAGGATCTGCCTGAAGGTGAACAGGACTTATCTGATTCATTTCTGTAAAGTCTATAGGGACAGAAAGGGAGAGACAAAACGACAGAGTAGGAGTGACAGGAGAAGAGAGAAGAACAGATTGAGATGATGGATGAACAGGAGTGATGGAGAGCGATGCGAAAGGCAGAGTGTGAGAGAAGAAAGCCGGAGAGAGAGATGGGGAGAGAGAGAGAGATAGAGCGAGAGATAAGAAAGCCAGAGAGAGAGATAGAGAGAGAGATAAGAAAGCCAGAGAGAGATAAGAAAGCCAGAGAGAGAGAGAGGGGAAAGCCAGAGAGATAAGAAAGCCGGAGAGAGAGAGAGGGGAAAGCCAGAGAGAGAGAGAGAGAGATAAGAAAGCCAGAGAGAGAGAGATAAGAAAGCCAGAGAGAGAGAGAGATAAGAAAGCCAGAGAGAGAGAGATAAGAAAGCCAGAGAGAGAGGGGAAAGCCAGAGAGAGAGGGAGAGAGATAAGAAAGCCAGAGAGAGAGAGAGATAAGAAAGCCAGAGAGAGAGATAGAGAGAGAGATAAGAAAGCCAGAGAGAGAGAAGAGAGAGAGATAAGAAAGCCAGAGAGAGAGATAAGAAAGCCAGAGAGAGAGAAGAGAGAGAGATAAGAAAGCCAGAGAGAGAGATAGAGAGAGAGAGATAAGAAATAAGAAAGACAGAGAGAGAGAGAGATAAGAAAGCCAGAGAGAGAGGGAGAGAGATAAGAAAGCCAGAGAGAGAGAGAGAGAGATAAGAAAGCCAGAGAGAGAGAGAGATAAGAAAGCCAGAGAGAGAGAGATAAGAAAGCCAGAGAGAGAGAGATAAGAAAGCCAGAGAGAGAGAGAAAGACAGAGAGAGAGAGAGAGAGATAAGAAAGCCAGAGAGAGATAGAGAGAGAGATAAGAAAGCCAGAGAGAGAGAGAGAGAGATAAGAAAGCCAGAGAGATAAGAAAGCCAGAGAGAGAGAGAGGGGAAAGCCAGAGAGAGAGAGATAAGAAAGCCAGAGAGAGAGAGAGAAGAAAGCCAGAGAGAGAGAGAGAGAGATAAGAAAGCCAGAGAGAGAGAGAGATAAGAAAGCCAGAGAGAGAGATAGAGAGAGAGATAAGAAAGCCAGAGAGAGATAAGAAAGCCAGAGAGAGAGAGAGAGAGAGATAAGAAAGCCAGAGAGAGAGAGATAATAAAGCCAGAGAGAGAGAGATAATAAAGCCAGAGAGAGAGAGATAAGAAAGCCAGAGAGAGAGAGAGATAAGAAAGCCAGAGAGAGAGAGAGAGATAAGAAAGCCAGAGAGAGAGAGAGAGAGAGAGATAAGAAAGCCAGAGAGAGATAAGAAAGCCAGAGAGAGAGAGAGATAAGAAAGCCAGAGAGAGAGAGAGATAAGAAAGCCAGAGAGAGAGAGAGAGATAAGAAAGCCAGAGAGCGAGAGATAAGAAAGCCAGAGAGAGAGAGATAAGAAAGCCAGAGAGAGAGATAGAGAGAGAGATAAGAAAGCCAGAGAGAGAGATAAGAAAGCCAGAGAGAGAGATAGAGAGAGAGATAAGAAAGCCAGAGAGAGAGATAGAGAGAGAGAGAAGAAAGCCAGAGAGGGAAAGAGAGGGGAAAGCCAGAGAGAGAGAGAGAGAAGAAAGCCAGAGAGAGAGAGAGGGGAAAGCCAGAGAGAGAGAGAGATAAGAAAGCCGGAGAGAGAGAGAGAGATAAGAAAGCCAGAGAGAGAGAGAGAGAGAGAAGAAAAGACAGAGAGAGAGAGAGAGAGAGAGAGAAGAAAGCCAGAGAGAGAGAAGAAAGCCAGAGAGGGAAAGAGAGGGGAAAGCCAGAGAGGGAGAGAGAGGGGAAAGCCAGAGAGAGAGAGAGAGGGGAAAGCCAGAGAGAGAGAGAAGAAAGCCAGAGAGAGAGAGAGAGGGGAGAGCCAGAGAAAGAGAGAGAGGGGAAAGCCAGAGAGAGAGAGAAGAAAGCCAGAGAGAGAGAGAGAGGGGAAAGCCAGAGAGAGAGAGAGAAGAAAGCCAGAGAGAAGAAAGCCAGAGAGAGAGAGAGAGGGGAAAGCCAGAGAGAGAGGGAGAGAGATAAGAAAGCCGGAGAGAGAGAGAGAGAGAGAGAGAGAGATAAGAAAGCCAGAGATCGTCAGTTCCGGGGAATGGATGATGAGTGTTTGTGATTGCATGGTGGTTATTATGATGTAAGTAGAGATTGGTTTAAGTCCTATCATTATAGTGACTCTGCATTTTTGGCTCCTTCTCTCGGGGCAGATCTGGAGTGGAAGATCATCTACGTGGGCTCGGCAGAGAGCGAGGAGTACGATCAGACGCTGGACTCGGTGCTGGTCGGCCCAGTTCCAGCAGGGAGACACATGTTTGTGTTTCAGGTGTGGAGGTTATTTACTTGTTTGTTTGCGCTTATTAATGTTGATTATTTACAACTCAAATAGACTAAATTACTTCCTTCAGTTTGTTTAATGATCTCCATCTGGAAAACGTCACGGTCCGATCGAGGACGAACAACAAGTAATAAAACAAAGAAAGAAGTCGCAAGTGATTAAAAGAGAAAGTTTTGTGGTTATTATGCGTCACTTGTTTGTTTCTACGTGACGTCCGTGCGCGTTGGCGTGGGATGTCTTCGATCAATGTATCTGTATTGAATTCTGCAGGCAGACGCTCCGAACACGGGCCTGATTCCTGAAAGCGATGCAGTGGGCGTGACCGTGGTGTTAATCACATGCACGTATCGGGGTCAGGAGTTTATTCGCATCGGTTACTATGTCAACAACGAGTACACGGACCCCGAGCTGCGTGAGAACCCGCCCATCAAACCCGACTACTCGCAGGTAACTTGTGACTGAATTGTGAGAAGGGAAAATGGTGTCGTTGGACCCGTCTGGTTCTGTGGTGAGAAAATAAAAAGAAGGGTTTGTATTTACATTTATTCATTTAGCGGACGCTTTTATCCAAAGCGACTTACAAATGATACACACTCACACACCAATGGGAGCAGAGCTGCATGCAAGGTGCTAGCTTGCCATCGGGGGCAACTTAGGGTTCAGTGTCTTGCCCAAGGACACTTCGGCATGGGATCACCCGGGCCGGGATTCCAACCACCAACCCTACGATTAGTGGATTAGTGGACAACCCGCTCTACCCACTGAGACACAGCCGCCATTTTATATTGACTTATTTAAGAGCTTAAACTGTACAACAAGCCAATATACTGTAAGATCCGATCCTCTACAGTCTGGGTGAGAGGTCGAGCGATAGTGAATTTCACCGATACTGATCACTAAGTCGGGCGGTACCTCCCTGCCGATAACCGAATAGTTTTTAAAACTGGTTCTGAATGAAAAGTAACACTCAAAGTTAAATATCGCTGAACTTTAGTACAAAAATAAACAACACTGACTGCACGGTGAAAACGTACTGTAGGTTTTTTAAATGAAGTATTATGTTAATTATTAATACGTTTTAAATTTACTAAAAGATGTACATCCAAACTGAACCGAAAAGTAACACTCCAAATAACAAATAAAAATAGAAGTCCAAAAACACTTCAAAGAACCCAACAAAATTGGTCAGTGATGGTTTTTATTTTGCCTCTAGAGGCCACTCTCGTGCTGTATAACGACAGCGTACCCTTCTCAGCCGCTCATGTGGCTCTAGTTTACGTTTATTCTTTGAAGAACAAACACAATGAACCTGTCAGCAGCCATCAGGGGCCCGTTTCACGAAGGAGGTGAAGTGAGAACTCTGAGTGTGTTAAGCCTGAAATGAGGGAAACTCTGGGTTTCCGGTTCAGAATGCATAACGAGCAGCTCTCTCTCGAGCAGCTATTTTCCCCCAAGATAACTCTCTGTCCTTTCTCCTGTCTTTCTGTCTGACGCTGTTGCCATGGTGACTCGTGATATCTGCGCTCCATTGATAATGGCTTTTTATAGTTGTGGTGCACGCGCTTAACTCAGAGTCGCTCCACTTCGAGTTGATTGAACTCACTCATTTCAGCTGTTCTGTAACCGAAAACTCAGAGTTTCCATCTCAGGGTAAGAACACTCAGAGCTCAAGATTTAACTCGGAGCTGGTTGAACCTCCTTTGTGAAATGGGCCCCAGGACTCATAATCAATAAAGTAAATAAATAATGGAATGAAGTTTTGGTCTGAATCTGAAAGCTGAAAATGAAACATTCTTTATTATTTGTGATCATCGCTGTTATGAATATCTATTAGTCCATTTTAGTTTTCTTTTTTGGAGAATAAGTGCATCAGGTATTAACTTTATTTTATCCTCAGCTGCAGAGGAACATCTTGGCGTCAAACCCGCGTGTCACACGGTTCCACATCAACTGGGAGACAATTGTGGACAAATCAGAGGACTTTGAGAATGTAGACCCCACCCTCAACACCATGTTCCCGCCCAGCTGCCCACCATCAAAAGCCCCGGCACTAGGACTCATGCTGGACAATTCTATGGACTGCTTATAAGGGACACACACAATGTTTGATCACACATTCGGTTGGACTCTGAGTACTTACAGAATGAATGTGGATGCACTTCTCCTCCTGAACACTGGGTGGCAGTGAAGGAACGCACACACATGCAGCTCTA
The DNA here is from genome assembly GCA_022414735.1 of Noturus placidus. Taxonomy (NCBI): domain Eukaryota; kingdom Metazoa; phylum Chordata; class Actinopteri; order Siluriformes; family Ictaluridae; genus Noturus; species Noturus placidus. The sequence goes on from JAFFST010055361.1 coordinate 52,253, forward strand.
AAGCTCAGCAGTGTGAATGTTTATTTCTAATAGCAAGTAAGCCATGTTCTTGGATCAACATCCTTCTTAACCAGTCAGGGCCCTCTGATGTCATCACTGTGCGCCTCTAACTCTGCCCCTGAAGATGCAGCTCTGTGTAGCTCACAAAATGAATTCAACGATGAAATTACTGACCTGCAGCTAAGTGTTGCGCTCAAATAATAGCAATAAGATCTGCAATAATTAGACGTTATGCGTAGCTACTTTAGAAGGTGTCGTTTAGAATATGACGCTTCAGCATTGCACTATTCCAAAACGTTAATACACATAATACTCAATATTTGCAGAATAATATAAAGGTTTGAATTGATATATGTGCTGTGTGTGTGTGTGTGTGTGTGAGAGAGAGAGAGAGAGAGAGAGAGATTACTAAAGACGGTCACTGACACATTTCCCTGTAATGAGGAGGGTGGGAAATAGCTAGCACATCACCTATAATGGAGGTCTAAAGGCACTTGTATGCTCAAGTCTGGATGTCTCAGGGTTGCATTCATTTCATCATCAGGGTTCGAATCCCACCTCTGCCTTGTGTGCACAGAGCCTGAATGTTCTCCGTGTGCTTTGGGGGTTTCCTACAGGTACTCCAGTTTCCTCCCGCAGTCCAAACACATGCTTTGAAAATTGATTGGCATTTCCAGACTGTCCATAGTGTGTGTGTGTGTGTGTGTGTGTGTGTGATTGTCCCCTGCGATGGGCTGGCACCCCATCCAGGGTGTGCCCCGAGTCCCTTGGGATAGGCTCCCTGCGACCCTGTGTAGGATAAGTGGCATAGAAGATGGATGGATTTTTCACTGATGGTTCAAATCGCTTAAGCTAATGCTAGCTCGCGGCGTACACCGTGCACAAAAGCACCTTTTTGTTTGGGTAGAAGTTCATCGCTACACTAGCTTTTATGTATGGAAATCAACTGGCGCGTCTGATGGAAGTTTTCGGTCCGCTCCAGAGAGGGGGGGAGTCAGAGGCACACATTGTGGTTAGAGTAAAATGAATATTGATTTGGAATAATTACTTTTACCTTTGAGTTCTCCTTTTTTTCCTGTATATTTCATTCTAAAATGGATTTAACGGTTGAAGTTAATAAATCAAACTTGCTGTATTTGAAACACCACACACACACACACACACACACACACACACCCTTTCGTCCACCAGCACACAAACCAAACCTGAACTGACTGTCGTCAGAAAAACACTAGTGCATATGTGAGGTACTTGTAGCTTGGCAACAGTCGTGAGGGCCTTTGGTGTGTTTTACCCTTGATCCCCTCATTTCATTCACCTCATGTCTCCCTTTACACTCATCCTCTCCACCTTTTCATGTGTTGTCTTTGTGATGCAACCTGCTTAGAGCGTGTAAACCGGGGCCAGACTGCTGCGTCCATTTAAACGCTTACAGAGAGCTACACTCGATCTCAATACTGCGGGACTTCTCAAAAACTTGCTGCTTCTGAGAGATGAGCTGCGATTCACAATCTGTGTATGAAAGATCGAGTTAGATACTTCTCATTAGGGCAGAATGCGATTCGGGTTTGGAAAACTTTTAAAAGGTTGAAATATTGTTAGTTTTGAAGATTGGTGAGCCACACCTCCTGCACTGAGTAATGGGCACAGAGGCCACACCTCCTGCACTGAGAGTGATGGGCACAGAGGTCACACCTCCTGCACTGAGTAATGGGCACAGAGGCCACACCTCCTGCACTGAGAGTGATGGGCACAGAGGTCACACCTCCTGCACTGAGTAATGGGCACAGAGGCCACACCTCCTGCACTGAGAGTGATGGGCACAGAGGTCACACCTCCTGCACTGAGTAATGGGCACAGAGGCCACACCTCCTGCACTGAGAGTGATGGGCACAGAGGTCACACCTCCTGCACTGAGTAATGGGCACAGAGGCCACACCTCCTGCACTGAGAGTGATGGGCACAGAGGTCACACCTCCTGCACTGAGAGTGATGGGCACAGAGGCCACACCCCCTGCATTGAGAGTGATGGGCACAGAGGTCACACCTCCTGCACTGAGAGTGATGGGTGCAGAGGCCACACCTCCTGCATTGAGAGTGATGCGTGTAGAGGCCACGCCTCCTGCACTGAGAGTGATGGGCGCAGAGGCCACACCTCCTGCATTGAGAGTGATGGGCACAGAGGTCACACCTCCTGCACTGAGAGTGATGGGTGCAGAGGTCACACCTCCTGCACTGAGAGTGATGGGCACAGAGGCCACACCTCCTGCACTGGACACAAAGGTGATATTTTGTTTTGGAACACAGTTGTGGGTGGAAACAGGAAGTCTCCGTGGGGTTTTGTTTGTTTCTTTGGTAAGTTATTGATATTGTTTGGGAATTAAATCCAATCAAAGGTAGCGTGAAGTACATACAGCATCTCCACTCATCCACCTGTAAAGGTTTCCTCCCCAGTCCAAACACATGCATGGTAGTCTGATTGGCGTGTCCACGTGTCCGTAGTGTATGAATGCGTGTGTGAGTGTGTAACAGGTTTATTCCTGTTATAATGAGCTCCACTCTTCTGGGAAGGCTTTCCATGAGATACTGGAGCGTGGCTCTGGAGATTCGTGTTCACAAGAGCGTTAGTGGGGTCAGGCGCTGATGTTGGGACGTCGAGGAGGTTCCAGGTCATCCCAGAGGTGTTAACACACCACGTCTTCATCGTCATGCTGGAAGTGTTTCAGGTTCCAGTGAAGGGAAACTCTATACAACTGTGTACTTCCAACTTCGTGGTAACACTTGGAACGGTAAAAACCACATATTGGTGTGATGGACAGTGGTGCACATACTTTTGACCATATAGTGTAGATTTTCTCAACTAGAAATAATGGAAACGTGTATAATAGTTTCTAGAGAAGGCGGGATCTGTCAGTCAGAGAGATGACCAATGGTATCGCTCCAATCACCGTTGAGCCCACGTTTGTGCCCAATCACAGCGCTCTTTCCAGCTGCCTGTCGCGGTGAAACGCAGCCAATAGCCGGCGCCGAGAGGCGGGACATGGACGCGAACCGGTCGCCTGGGTGCATCCTTCCGTGATGCTGCTGTTTCTGCATTAGCGTGTGTTTCATGACCCATTTTCATTTCGGAGTTCTCGGAGAGCCCCAGATAGGAACGGGACCGACCTTTTATCTGCGGAAGAGCCGTAAACAGGGCGGAAATCGGGCCGAGGGACGGCGCTGAGGGGCCGGCGGGGCCCGGGCTCGCTCCGGCCTGATGCGGATGGATGATGCGCCGCGGCCCTGTAACCTCAATTAACGCTGTCGCGCACCTTTAATACCGGATTTCATCACCCGTGTGGATTCCTTTCAAACAAACCGTCTCCGAATCCGGACTGCTGGACCGAAATCCAGCCGGTGACCAGCGCTGGACCCTGGTCTGCCAGTCATGGGCAACACGCCGGCCGCCAGGAGGGGAAACGAGATGGAAAGCGGTGCGTCTTCATCTGTCTCTCTCCCTTCATCCCTCTGTCTCTCTCTCCCTTCATCCCTCTGTCTCTCTCTCCCTTCATCCCTCTGTCTCTCTCTCTCTTCATCCCTCTGTCTCTCTCTCTCTCTCTCTTCATCCCTCTGTCTCTCTCTCTCTCTTCATCCCTCTGTCTCTCTCTCTCTTCATCTCTCTCTTCATCCCCCTCTCTCTCTCTCTCTCCCTTCATCCCTCTCTCTCTCTCTCTCTTCATCCCTCTGTCTCTCTCTCTTCATCCCTCTGTCTCTCTCTCTCTCTTCATCCCTCTGTCTCTCTCTCTCTCTTCATCCCTCTGTCTCTCTCTCTCTTCATCCCTCTGTCTCTCTCTCTTCATCCCTCTGTCTCTCTCTCTCTTTCTCTTCATCCCTCTGTCTCTCTCTCTTCATACCTCTGTCTCTCTCTCTCTCTTCATCCCTCTGTCTCTCTCTCTCTCTTCATCCCTCTGTCTCTCTCTCTCTTCATCCCTCTGTCTCTCTCTCTCTCTTCATCCCTCTGTCTCTCTCTCTCTCTTCATCCCTCTGTCTCTCTCTCTCTTCATCCCTCTGTATCTCTCTCTCTCTCTCTCTCTCTTCATCCCTCTGTCTCTCTCTCTCTTCATCCCTCTGTCTCTCTCTCTCTTCATCCCTCTGTCTCTCTCTCTCTTCATCCCTCTGTCTCTCTCTCTTCATAACTCTGTCTCTCTCTCTCTCTTCATACCTCTGTCTCTCTCTCTCTCTTCATCCCTCTGTCTCTCTCTCTGTCTCTCTCTCTCTTCATCCCTCTGTCTCTCTCTCTCTCTTTCCCTCTCTCTCTCTCTCTCTCCATCTCTCTCTCTCTCTCTCTCTTCCTCCCTCTGTC
>JAFFST010055361.1:56614-70268 GCA_022414735.1 Noturus placidus
TCATCCCTCTGTCTCTCTCTCTTCATCCCTCTGTCTCTCTCTCTTCATCCCTCTGTATCTCTCTCTCTTTCTCTCTCTCTTCATCCCCCTCTCTCTCTCTCTCTCTCTCTTCATCCCTCTGTCTCTCTCTCTCTTCATCCCTCTGTCTCTCTCTCTCTTCATCCCTCTGTCTCTCTCTCTCTCTTCATCCCTCTGTCTCTCTCTCTCTTCATCCCTCTGTCTCTCTCTCTTCATCCCTCTGTATCTCTCTCTCTTTCTCTCTCTCTTCATCCCCCTCTCTCTCTCTCTCTCTCTCTCTTCATCCCTCTGTCTCTCTCTCTTCATCCCTCTGTCTCTCTCTCTCTTCATCCCTCTGTCTCTCTCTCTCTCTCTCTCTCTCTTCATCCCTCTGTCTCTCTCTCTCTCTTCATCCCTCTGTCTCTCTCTCTCTCTTCATCCCTCTGTCTCTCTCTCTCTTCATCCCTCTGTCTCTCTCTCTTCATACCTCTGTCTCTCTCTCTCTCTTCATCCCTCTGTCTCTCTCTCTCTTCATCCCTCTGTCTCTCTCTCTTCATCCCTCTGTCTCTCTCTCTCTTCATCCCTCTGTATCTCTCTCTTCATCCCTCTGTCTCTCTCTCTCTCTTTCTCTCTCTCTCTCTCTCTCTCTCCCAGTGAGATTCAGTTTTTATTGCTTATATCAGCATTAGATATTAGATATTTGATTACGATTGGGTTAGGGTTGTAAAGAGCAAACCAGGTAAGACGGATTTCAGGTCAATAAAATCTACAGTATTTGCGTCTTGGAAATTCAGAACAGGAAAATTTCAAGCAGCTGAAAGATTACCACCTTGTACTCATTTGCATATTCGCATTTACAGCAGTGGGAAATTCAGATTTTCCTGCGCTTATGAAAATGAAGGAAGTCAAAATTCAGCCGAAAATAAACAGCAGCGTGTACATGAGCCGTCATCCTGACCAATCAGAGATGCTTGACAATAGCGGTTCGCTGTATGAGGATGAATCGTGCCATCAACACAATACATACAACAAATTCATTCTGGAATCATTCTTAACCAAACGATACGGTTCTTAAATATATATAATATATATATAATGTGTGTGTATATATGTGTGTGTGTATGTATATATATATATATATATGTATATATATATGTATATGTATATATGTATATATGTGTGTGTGTGTGTGTCAGCTTCACCAAATAGTGTGTTTACATGGACAGCAATAATGTAATTATTGACCTTATTCTGAATAAGACAATATTCTGATTAAGGTGTTTACATGAGTCTCTTTTAGAATATTCCTTTCATGTTCCTGTTTTACGTGTTATAGAACATAGATCGATGAACAGACGGCGTCATTACATCACCGCGCTATGCCGCCCGACGTCCCTCCAGAATTTCACGTATCAACATACAGTTGGTCTTCGTTATGGTCCCATGTACAGTTTTGGGTGTTTCTTTTTTTAATTTTACGAACGCTTTAAGTGCAGTTAATTATTGGTCATGCTGTACGTGCTAATAGACGACTGCTTGAAGCCGTAGGCTGCGTCCCAAACTGCGTACTCACCGTCTATATAGTAGCTGAGATACATGCATTTGTCCCACTATATAGTAGGTAAGTACGTGGTTTGAGACGCAAACCGTGTGTGATCGTGTGCTGTCGCAAAATGCGGTGCAAACTCTCACACGACGTTCATAATGTGATTAAAGGTGTTGACATGTCTGTAATACACGTCCATAATGCGACTAAAACAGGAGTACTCCACCTGTCTTAATCCGATTTGTGTTTACTTCAAGATCAAGGTCCTCAATTATCGCTGTTTACATGCTAGTTTCTTAATCAGAGTATCGTCTTAATCGGGTTCGTATTAATTATCATTGATAATCTGATCAAGAATTGATTCGTTAAGCGATCATCTTATTGCAGCATAATGTCGGGATGTCGACGACGCTCCAGTTCCACTTCATCCCAAAAGGTGTTCAGTGGGGTTGAGGTCAGGGTTCTGTGCAGGACACTCGAGTTCTTCTACCTTAATGCACATGGGCATCATCGTGCTGGAACAGGGTTGGGTCTCTGAGTTCCAGTGAAGCGAAACTGTAATGCTAGAGCGTACCTACAAGATCTTCCATACACTTGTGCGCTTCAGACTAAGTGTCAGCAGTTTGGGGAAGAACCTCATACGGGTCTGACCGACAGGGCAGGGTGCACATACTTTTGGTCATAAGTTTGTGACGCCGTTTTCTGTGATTCCTCCGTAGTTAAAGAATTCTTGGCGCTCGCCAGGGAAGACTTCCTCAGGAAATGGGAGAATCCCGCTCAGGTAAGATGGAGTTGTGACTCACACAGTGATCCGTGTTGGTGCCGCGTTCAACGCACTACAGCGCGAGGGCAAAAACATGGACGCCTCAACGATCGCGATACGAGACGCCTCCTTAAAACAGTCGCGCTCTGTCGCCAGTGTTTATAGATTTTAACCAACTACTGATCGATTCTTTGATCACAGCAAATATGACTATAATCTCATGTAGAGACGCGATGGTTTATTTATTTATTTATTTATTCATGCTTTATTTACTGTCGATATGGCGTCATGGTGTACGTGGGGCTCAGGAATTGTCAGCTTTGAAAGAAATGCACTTTATATGACAGCAGTGCGTCCATCAGGCACATCTTCTCTTTTTTCACCGCGCACACACTCTCCTACTTATCATCTGTCTGCAGCGTGGTCACTCGGTTTAACAGACATTCGCCCTGCCCGCACTCCTATATGTTTTAAATGTGTATACATGGAGACGCTGCTGCTGGTTCATTTACTAGTTGTGATTACTGTCGTGATTATGGCTATTTGGAAAGAAGAACGCAGTCCAGTAGCAGGACGAGGACGAAGACGAAGACGAGGACGAGGAGGTTGCATGTTAGAATGCAGCAAATCATTTTTTTTCATTATTAGTATAGTATAACGGCCCAAATACCATCATACCTATCGTACAACTACATATTGTGTTTTGAGTGTCTACATTATTTGGCATTATATGTATTTGTGTGTGTGTGTGTGTGTGTGTGTGTGTGTGTGTTCAGAATACGGCGTCTCTGGACCAGTTTGATTTGCTGAAGACTCTGGGAACAGGCTCGTTTGGCCGCGTGATGCTGGTCAGGCACCGGGAGAACGGCCAGCACTACGCCATGAAAATCCTCAGCAAGCAGAAGGTACGAAGCGTAAACATGCCCTTGATATTTACGCAGCGCCGCCAATCAGAACGTCTCCTCGAGACTGGTTTAGAGATGGTCATTTTATTTTTCTTCGATCAGCTGCTTGAAAAAAAAAAAACGACAGCAGGTAAAGGGAAAGTAGAACCTGCACGTTTACACTCATCAGGGAATCCAGATCGTACCGATATGCAAATTACAGACGAAGACCCCGCCCCCAACCTTGCATTAAAAAGTGTTCCATGGCCTGTATTTGCATATATGAAGCTGATTGGCTTATATAGTTTATGATGCAGTAAAGCTCACCAGTTACATGTCTGTCTGTCTCTCTGTCTGTTTCTCTCTCTCTCTCTCTCTCTCTCTCTCTCTCTCTCTCTCTCTCTCTGTCTGTTTCTCTCTCTCTCTGTCTCTCTCTCTCTGTCTGTTTCTCTCTCTCTCTCTCTCTCTCTCTCTCTCTCTGACTGTTTCTCTCTGTCTCTCTCTCTCTGTCTGTTTCTCTCTCTCTCTGTCTCGCTCTCTGTCTGTCTGTCTCTCTGTCTGTTTCTCTCTCTCTCTGTCTGTGTGTCTCTCTCTGTCTGTGTCTCTCTCTCGCAGGTGGTGAAGTTGAAGCAGATTGAACACACTCTGAATGAGAAACGCATCCTTCAGGCAGTCAGTTTTCCTTTCCTAGTACAACTCGAGTACTCCTTTAAGGTGCGTGTGTGTGCGTGTGTGTTCTCTACTTTTATAAAGAGAATCTAATGTAATGTATCCAACATGGTGTTATAAACTGTGTGTGTGTGTGTGTGTAGGATAACACTAACCTGTACATGGTGATGGAGTATGTTCAGGGAGGAGAGATGTTTTCACACCTGCGCAGGATCGGCAGGTTCAGGTGAGACACACTTGAGACACGTCTGATGTTTTTATGATGTTCAGTGTTGTGAGTTTTGAAGTGAAAATTCAGACGCTGTTCTCTTTTTACCGAGTGCCAGTCATTATATCGGGACATGATGTGGTCGTGTCTCCCCCTAGCGGTAATGCCAGGGAGTGTCGAATTTAACTCTTGGTGTATTGGTAGTTAAACTCATTAGCAGTTGTGTGTAGCTGTGGTGTAACAGGACGGGATTTTACACAATCTGCAATTTTCTTACAACTTCGAGTGTTCCAGGAAGTGATGTCAACTGAAATCAGGTTGAAAAGTGCTTTTGATAAACAAGCAGCTGACAGCAAACACTTTCATTTTCGAGCTTTTTAAAATTATTATTATTCAGTCAATGGAAAATAGCCATTTTAAAAAAGTGCAAAATTTTGTATCCCCCAAGATGAATGAAACAAGTTCTCTCTCTCTCTCTCTCTCTCTCTCTCTCATTTTGTCTTTCTCTCTCTCTCCCTCTCTCTCACTCTCTCTCTCTCTCTCTCTCTCTCATTTTGTCTCTCTCTCTCTCTCTCTCTCTCATTTTGTCTCTCTCTCTCTCTCATTTTGTCTCTCTCTCTCTCTCTCTCTCTCTCATTTTGTCTTTCTCTCTCTCCCTTTCTGTTTATACAGTGAACCTCATGCTCGGTTTTATGCATCTCAGATAGTTCTGACGTTTGAGTATCTTCACGCTCTGGATCTCATCTACAGAGATCTGAAACCAGAAAACCTCCTCATCGACCAGCAGGGCTACATACAGGTCTCTCTCTCTCTGTATCTGTGTGTGTGTGTCTCTCTCTCTCTCTATCTCTCTCTGTGTCTGTCTGTGTGTCTCTCTCTCTCTCTCTGTCTGTCTCTCTGTGTTCTCTCTCTCTCTCTGTGTCTGTGTGTGTGTGTGTCTCTCTCTCTCTCTCTCTCTCTCTCTCTCTCTCTCTCTGTCTCTCTGTGTGTGTGTCTGTCTCTCTCTCTCTCTGTGTCTGTCTGTGTGTCTCTCGCTCTCTCTCTATCTGTCTGTCTCACTCTCTATCTGTCGGTCTCTCTCTCCCTCCCTCTATCACACACACACACACTTTAATCTTATTTAGTGGCACTAAAATCCCTGATCAGTGAATTGTGACAGTTATTGGAGAGTTTCCTTTTTCAGCCAATCAGATCACAGGAATTACATTAACTGAAAGTCCCACACTCATCCTCTGAGCTTCGTCTTCCTGCAGCAGTGCGCTTTGTGCTGTCACACTGTATAATCGCTGCCATTTTGAGAACCAAACAGTGGACTGACTGTATCAGCGATACTGAGTCTGTGCTTCACCCAGACGTGAACAGGCGCTCAGGTTCTGTGCTCTTTAAATACTTTTGAGGTTCTACAGAGCAGGGAGAAGGGTCATGTAGGATAAATATAAATATCAGGAAAATACAAATGTGGTGAGTTTTCTGCCAGTTTAAGTAGACTTAGTTCGGGGGGAAAAGTGCACAAAGATCAAATCTTTATCGCATGTTTATCAGCTTTGTTAAAGTAACTTTATTATTCCAGTGAGTAATTTTAGTCATTTTTCACCTCTAGATTTGGTCCCAAATATGGCGACTGGAACGATAAATAAATAAAAGGAAATAAGTCACGTGACTAAAACGCGATTGAACCGAACTCTGCTGCCCTCTACTGTCCGCACAGAGCACTGCGGCATACTGCATCCACATTTCACATCATTATTCTCCCTATAAATTAGAGCACGGTGGCTTAGTGGTTAGCACGTTCACCTCACACCTCCAGGGTGTTGACGCTGGGAGAGTCTCACTCAGCACCCTAGTTCAATAGTCAAGCAACCGATCAGGGAGTCGGCCATTTTAAGGGCTGTCTCAATCGCAAAATCCATTCCAGTGCACTGGCCTGTTCACTCGCTAAAGAAATCCCACAATGCACCGCAAAACCCAGGGAGCATCGATGCGCTCTATCTTCCCTTACGTCTACAAACTTCTACAAACCATGCCCATGACAGAAACGTGTCGGATTAAGCGAACGAATTTATATGATGTATAATGTCCGAAAGATGTCGGTCCTGCCTGCTGTTGATAAATGCCCGTGGTGATGTTTTGCAACACGAGTACGTATGTCATGTCGCTGGAAATTGAGTCATTAGTGTCTGAAAGCGTAGCAAGCCAGGTTCTTTACCAGTGCCCCAACTCGTCTACACCATATACTGACTCACCACCTAGGGATCTAATCGAGACGCGCGCCCCCGGCTAGGTTTCCTCTGATTGAACATTATGTAACTGCGTGTCATTGAAAAGATTTCAGTAAAAGTTTTCATGATGAATTACTGTTAAAGCAACACAATATATAACATGACCGTGTGTGTGTGTGTGTGTGTGTGTGTGTGTGTGTGTGTGCAGTATTTTCCACCGATTACAGAAGCTTTAATATTGAATTCCATGTCGTGTCCGTCAGTGACCCCGCAGTAGGACAGGCTACGTGGCGGTGTTTCCCAATCACATATTCATCTTAATTTACACATCCTAGTGAGTAATAAATGAGGATAATTTAGCAGTAAATGTTCAGGCGCCATTTTAAATCATTTTGGGAAACGAAAAGAAAACCACAAGAAATGAACAAATAAAGCTAAGAAACGTTCGAGAACGTGAACACCCGGAGCTAGCTAGCTAGCTAGCTAACAGACAAAATTAGCTAGTTAGTGTTCGACGAACTCAACAATGCTAGCTTGCTAATATTAGATAATATGAACAAATAAAGGTAGATAGACGGTGTTAGAGAAGCGTTAGACAGAACTAACAAAGATAGTGCAGGTGAATACCTGTGAGTGATTCACAGGGAAGAGTTCTGTCATTATCAGCCTCTGTGCATTCAACATAGGAAGTTAATAAAATAAAAAAAGGTCTGTCTTTTGTTAGCAAAAGGCTAGCCAGCTAACTGTGATGAGTGATGCATATTTTCCTGAATAGTCAGAGTTATATATTTAACAAGTGAATATGTCTGTGTGTTGCTCTATCGAAATCTAACACTTGTATACGCAATATAACGCGTTTAAACATGCGACTTTGTTTAATTCTGATGCTGTGAGCGGCCATGTTGATTGGACGTCATGATGTAAACGGGAAAGGAAGCCATAGTTGAGAACGCTACCCCAAGTTGAAGAGGAGAAGTTTCAAGTTAACGGGGTGTTTTCTGGTTTACGGTGAAGCTTGATGCTCAGTGTAGTGATTATCGTGTGTGTGTGTGTGCAGGTGACAGACTTTGGCTTTGCAAAGCGTGTTAAAGGTCGCACATGGACGCTGTGTGGTACGCCCGAGTATCTGGCTCCGGAGATCATCCTGAGTAAAGTAAGTCTCAGCGCTGTTTTTTTTTTTATTTAGTTATTTATTTATTAGGTACGATGCAGTAACGTGACACATCTGAATCATTAGTTCGGGTGATTCCTCAGACCGAATTCTGTCCGACGGTACTTCAGTTCCCCGCTCGCAACTTTTAGTTCTACCTGAAGTTAATTCACATTCACTATTTGACGCATAGAAATGGAAGAATAGCCGTATCCTGTCCTGTACAACCTTCCACTAAATGTGTACAGAGAGGATACAACCTAAGTAAAGAAGTAAAGCTTGGCAGGAAGTAGCTGAGATTGTTGAGTACAGTTAGCTTTAGAAGCTAACATATATACCGTGTGTATAGAGCGGGTTGTCCACTAATCCACTAATCGTAGGGTTGGGGGTTGGAATCCCGGCCCGGGTGATCCCATGCCGAAGTGTCCTTGGGCAAGACACTGAACCCTAAGTTGCCCCCGATGGCAAGCTAGCACCTTGCATGCAGCTCTGTTACCATTGGTGTGTGAGTGTGTCTCATTTGTAAGTCGCTTTGGATAAAAGCGTCTGCTAAATGAATAAATGTAAATGTATAGCTACTACTTTCTCATCGGATTTTTTAAAGTGCCAGACACCCAGACGAGACAACGGTACCGCTGACGGAAGAGAATCGAGCGACTTGTCTGCTAGCGTGAAAATAGTGTTATTCGTTCTCACACACTCTCCCATGTGTCGTCTCAAGGGTTATAATAAAGCGGTAGACTGGTGGGCTCTGGGTGTGCTGGTGTACGAGATGGCAGCTGGGTATCCTCCGTTCTTCGCAGATCAGCCGATCCACATCTACGAGAAGATCGTCTCAGGAAAGGTGGGGACACATAATAATAATTGAATCATGTATGTAAAGGCAACTGCACAAACACTGTATGTAACTGTGTGTGTGTGTGTGTGTGTGTGTGTGTGTCGCATGTGCAGGTGCGATTTCCCTCACACTTCAGCTCAGATTTGAAGGAGCTCCTGCGCAACCTGCTGCAGGTCGACCTCACCAAGCGTTACGGCAACCTGAAGAACGGCGTCAACGACATCAAGGGCCACAAGTGGTTCTCTACCACTGACTGGATCGCCATCTACCAGAGGAGGGTAAGACACACACACACACACACACACACACGACACACTCTTTTAGCATCATTAAAACTGCAGATTGAAAATAAATATATTGTTTGGTGGTGAAAGAGGCCACGCCTCCTTCATTGAGATTGAAATAGAGGCCGCACCTCCTTCACTGAGACAGAGGTCACACCTCCTTCATACCTATTTTACTGAGAATATGACCGAGGCCACCCCTCCTTCACTGAGACACAGAGGCCACACCTACTTCACTGAGACACAGAGGCCACACCTCCTTCATACCTATTTTACTGAGAATATGACCGAGGCCACCCCTCCTTCACTGAGACACAGAGGCCACACCTACTTCACTGAGACACAGAGGCCACACCTCCTTCATACCTATTTTACTGAGAATATGACCGAGGCCACCCCTCCTTCACTGAGACACAGAGGCCACACCTACTTCACTGAGACACAGAGGCCACACCTCCTTCATACCTATTTTACTGAGAATATGACCGAGGCCACCCCTCCTTCACTGAGACACAGAGGCCACACCTACTTCACTGAGACACACCTCTTTCACACATACTTCACTTAGAATACAGAGGCCACACCTCTTTCAAACCTCCTTCACTGAGGATGAGATACAGAAGCCACACCTCCTTCAATGAGACGACAAAGATGATGTTGAAGTGTGTGTGTGTGTGTGTTGTAGGTGGAGGCTCCATTTATCCCCAAGTGCAGGGGTCCGGGGGACACCAGCAACTTCGACGACTATGAGGAAGAGGAGATCCGAGTGTCCCTCACCGAGAAGTGCGGAAAAGAGTTCGCCGAGTTCTAGCGCGTCCGAGTGAGATGAGCGAGCGAGAATTAGCATGATGGATGTTTTTGTTTGTTTTTTTTTTCCTTCCCGTGTGTAGAATCAGTGCGAGCAGCTAAAAGGAGTACAGCGACGAGCCAGAAGGACCGACACCGTTGCCTTCGCCATCCCGCTTCCTCGTCCACGTCCATCACGTTCATTCTTACTCTTTTAGTTCTGTCTCCATGAGGTTCGTCACAGGACAGGGACGCGCGTGTTCGACGAGTCCTCACCTCAGGAGCGCTCGACTCCGCCCAGCATCTCCGCCACAGACTGTTGCACAAGAAGTGACACGTTTTGATGCTTGTTTCTTTTAGGCCTGTGTGTCGCTGTACGGTTTTAATGCGTTGAACGGATGACGGTGAGGAGAAGTCAAGATTCTATAATGTTTATAGTGTCGAGTATAGAGCTTATTACTATATTATTATTATTATCATTATTATTATTAGTAGTAGTAGTAGTAGTTCCTGGAGCGTCTCGACATGCCGCACGGATCAGAGCTCGTTGACGGAGCTTGATGGTCGGATTAACGGTTCTGAGATGTCCGCTGAAGTCCAGGAGCGTGTGCACTCTGCACGCTTTAACATGTTTCCCCTGAAGAGATTTGCGTTTTGTTTTTGTTTTGTTTCTTTGTTCGTTTCAGCGCTGCTGGAATTTCTCGGGACGTTCAAATCGGTTTCGAATTCCGATCCTTCGGCTCCGTAAGCCGATTCTATACACGGCGTGTAAATCCGATACGCCGTATCGCTCAGAAAACGAACGAAAGCGTTTTATTTGCCCGTACTACGAGTCGAGATGTCACAATCGCACCGACGTAGTCCGTTTCTGCATCACAAAGACACGTTCGTGCTGTTTTAGGCTCCTCCCACACTTTTTATTTTTTTGAATGAATTTAATAAAAAAAAAATAAAGAAATAAATAAATAAACGCATCACAATTGAAAACCCAAACGGAAAACATATCACCGCGTCATGTCTCGGTATCGTGTACAGTTGGAAATACGATGGTATCTGAATGAGCTAAAATACAGGAAAGTAACTATATAGCGTCTTTCGTGCTGATCTTAATAAGTGACTTACGCAATACGCGCACGTGCTTAGCAGTCCTAGCTAATGGTGGCTAACTCGCCTAGCGTGCGCTCTAGATTAGATTTTCTTTATTATCAGTGATGTAGACGGAATACGGATCGTTGTGGATCTGGACATGAGGACGTTGTTTGCCTTTACTGTAGCTTTGGAGGCAGAAATTCAAGAGAATCTCTTCATGTTCCTTAAACCGGTGCCCTGATGCCAAAGGCAACATGCGCTGACACATTGAGATAAGAGTGTGAAAGCAGCCTGATTGATTCACTTATTAAGCAATATTTCTGAACGGAATTGTGTAACGCTGCAGGCTATCAACGTTCCAAAACAGAATCGGTGAGTGGCAATCGGATCAGTGTCACCAATCACAGCTGAGGTGAGCTCGTGTGTGAAGAATTAGCTCGGTCCCCGATTCGGTACCCGTTAGTCCTCACCACCGCGGATTGACTGGTAAGTGGAGTCTCCGTGGCGGTGTTGCTATGAAAACTCAATTGTGCTATGTTTGTGCCTTTTTAGAAGAACCTTTTGTGCTATTTTTCGTCTTCACTTTACGCGGTAGCACGTTTGTTTTGAAGCTGCGCGGTCACTCTTCAGTATTCTGGTGCAACTGGAGTGTCGTGTTGACGGTTTGGTGAGCGGTGTGACTCATCGAGAAATCACAGAGCACCGACGTCTCGACGCTAGCATAACGCTAACGAGTGCTAACGGACAAGGACCCGTCCGACGTGGCGGGTCCAATGGAAAGCCACACAGTGGAACGGTAAACGTTGTTCGCTTTCTAAAGGTGTTTTTACTTGGAAACTTTTAAGGGTTCGTTTTTAACCAGGTGACCTGCTGGTTTTAAGCAGGGTTTAGAAGCGCAGCACAAACAGATCGCTCATTTCTTTGTTTTCTCTTGATATATTGAACTGCTGTAGTCTCACCGTGTAGTGAGGGGTAAAAAAACAAAAGCATGACTGACTTGATCCACAGAACCAGATATCCTCAGGTTATCCACAGTAACCCAACCGTGTCCTGCTCGGGTCTGTCTGCAGATCACACCGCACAGCAGGTGGATGGTCTCATGGTGTATTTATGGAACATTTGGGCATGGGTGAAAATTTTTTTTATTATTATTTATTTAATTTTTCCTTCCACGTGAGCATCACTGAGTGGACCGTAGCAGTGAAAGTGGGCGTGTCTTTAATAAAAAGCCATCAAAAGTCCATTTTTCTTGGTCTGCTAGATCACGAACTAACCGGACGGGATTTCTACACCGTATTCATAGAAGATCTGAGAGAACCTTCCGAATGCAATCTTTTCAGCTCGTTTCTTTTATTCTGCGTGCCACTCGTATGGGTTTAACGACACGCCCGGCGGTCTGCAGACAGATCTTCGTCGGTGTGCAGCTGAAATGAGCTGTCGATGAGAAGAGAGAAAGGTCTTGATGGTGCACGTCGTATTTGTTGTGTTATTTACATTCAGGTGCGAGCGGAGCGATTTGACTTGCATATGAATGATTTGTGAGAGGACAAGTTCAAGGTCACGCCAAAAATCAACAATCTTTCTACGGTTTCATTTTGAACCCTGACGAGCCCGAGCCCGCTGGCTTGCCTCGTTCTTCCCTTTTGTTTTTTTTTAAGACTTCATAAACCATTTCCTTCGGTAAAGTCCGTTCTTCCTCGGCAGACGGGTAAAGTGAAACTGGCTTCTTTCGGGTGTCCAGGATTTTGTAATACTCGAGTCTGTTAACTCTCCAGGTTCCACAGCGTCATTTACCGGCTGAAGACACGGCGGAGTGCCCTGGTGACGTTTTGCACCACAAGAATCATTCCAATAAAGTTTTACTTGTGTAAATACCACCTCTGTGATGCCTTTTAATTTGTTTTCATAGAAGGACCTATAAGGTGAGTTCATATCGATTGGGACAGTTTATTTATTTATTTATTTATTTTTCATTTCCACCATGTCGGAGCTGTCTCGCCATTAATAAATAACATGTTTTTTTTTTTTTTAAACAACCCCAACACATGACACATTTCTGAAATGCTCATTGTGTTGATCTACGTGTGAATGAGGAATGTTTATATTAACATTTATATTTTGATTTAAGAATGGCTTCGCCGTTTTATCAGAACCTACTGTACTGATAACCATCTTTCCAAGCGGTCTGGTCATCTCAGACACCTTTTCATTGGTTCATGCCTTTACTTTCATCCTCGATGACGTGTTTAAAGACGTTTTTTTGTTTTTCGTAGCAAACTTATTCATGGCATTAATTCGTCACACCCATATTTGTTTTTTTCCTCAAATCGTCGCCGCAAAGTTGGGTGCACACAATTGTAAAGATTGTCTGTGTACACTGTATCATTAGTTTCCTCTCACCGGAACTAAGAGACTCAGAGGGGTTCCAGCACGACCACACCCCTGAGGACAAAGCGAGCGTGTGGTGTTACGGTCGAGGTTTTAGGGTACATTTATAATGCGATGGGTTTGAGTCTCGGGCTTCATTTTTACGGGGGTACGAAGAAGGTACAGTGTTATGAAAAAGTATTGATTCAAGTCCTGATTTTCTTAATTTTTGTATTTCTGTATTTTGTTTCAAACTAAATCTATGGTCAAGCAAATGCAACTGGAGTTCTCGCACAATACAGTTTTTAAATAATAATGTTATCTATTGAAGCAATAAAATTATCCAATACTATCTGGGCCTGTGTGGAAATGTATTCTAGTAGTTCCACAAATCTAATGGGGTTTTGCATGCACAACATTTCAGGTTTGAGACTTCTCTTTTTTTTTTTTCTTCTCCAGGTTGAATATCTTTGGTGGGGGACCGGAGACGAACCTGAAATTTTGACAGATAGACATAAGTAGTAGCATTCTGCTGTAAACCATTTTTTTTAAAATAAATAAATAAAAAGAAAGGAGAGCTAGTGGAAATCTGTTTAAAAGCCTACTTGATTTATGCATTTTGAGAAATTGATTAAATGTTATATAACCTCAACAGGGTGCACGGTGGCTTAGTGGTTAGCACCTTCGCCTCACACCCCCAGGGTCCGGACTTCGATGTGTGTGTGGAGTTTACATGTTCTCCCCGTGCGTCGGGGGTTTCCTCCGGGTTCTCCGGTTTCCTCCCCCAGTCCGAACCACATGCATGGTAGTCTGATGGGCGTGTCTAAAGTGTCCGTAGTGTATGAATGGGTGTG
>JAFFST010055362.1:0-21661 GCA_022414735.1 Noturus placidus
CATTAAATGGGGACATATAGAAAATATTTTGTACTGTATATTGGGGGGACAGATTGGTATTCCCTCAACACAACCCCCCAAAGAATGCATGCTTACGCTAATGTCAGCGGGGATTTAGTTACGTTGTTCCCCTGGAGGCAAATGTACCGGTTCATGGCAGGCACATTACATAGAGTCATAAACATGTCATCTCTCTCTCCCAGATTGTCTCTGTGCTCAACCTAAGCATCCCACAGAGTTGTGACTCAACTTACTCCAATCCTTAGCATGAACACAAAGCAAATCTCAACGTTTCTGCTTTTAGTCGCCAGCATCTACAGCCAAGAATGGCAGGAAAAATCAAGCTTTGACAGGCAAGACTGAGACTGTGAAGTGCAGGGGGAAAGTGTTAATTCCGTTGGCTGTGTGAGATGATTTGCTGTGGAAAAAGCCCGCTGATAAATGCTGGCTGGACTCCCGTGTTCAGAGAGGATTTTCTCTGCTTGGAATACATGCATTCATTTTTCCTATCTTTTCTTCTCAAAGCATTTTTGCTCAAGGCTGCAATACCGCTTGAGGTACTTGCTTGCTTCAAAAAGCCTAGGTTCAAAAATCTACGGTATTTATTTTTACACTGTCCTGTATCACCTGATTATTACCTGCTGTATGCACACACGCATTAAAAATGACTTCTATTCTTTCTCCGCCCTCTTAACGTCATGCTAAATGTTTCCAGATGTGCTGAATCGGCCTGCAGATGTCTGTTAACGTTCTCTGCTGCTAAGAGCTGAGGGAAGAAATCTTTACAGCTCTTTGCTGGCAAGTACTTGATGAGAGTAGAGAGTGTTTCCAGCATTTTGTCTTCAGTCTTCCTCGTAACATGGCGGAAATCTAATTTAACGTACTCCTTTGTGTTTAATCGGTGCATGCCCTATGAAACCTATTCCAGATGAACTGTGAAAGGCTGCTGAATAATACCGAGTGACCCAGGAAAGGCTGAATTGGTTTCTTGAAACCAACGGCATATCATGTTTCCTGAAAATGTACCTCTTGTGCTAAGTCAGTGAATAACAAGCCTTTCCAATCATTGTGGTGATTTGTGACGAGACTTGATTGTGTGGCAATGGCACAACGAGTGATCTGGTTTAAATGCTCAGCTGCAATGTCTTCAGCATGCACTCCTCCACACATTACTTTAAAATGAAATCTGCTTCTTTTATTGACTGCAGAGAGAAAATAATGGGTACAAAATGGCGCAGGGGGGTAGGCAAGTCATTAATTCATTATCTAGACCATGTTATGTTTACCCAGAGGCCTAATTATCTAAGCTAAAAAGACGAGCTAATTACGTGCATTAATACAGATGGTAGTCTTGGTAATGTCTCTGGTGATGAAGCTTGTCCTGTTTGCACACAAAGGCAGAAAGTTTACGGTTAATATCTCAGCTATGTTCTTTGAGTTTGGATAGCGTGTTCATGTTTGCTCGGTGTAATACCGTACCGTTTTAAACGTGAAGTGACTGCAGGTTGCACAAGTCGAGAAGTCATAGAACAGCTTTTGTCCTGCACTTACTATATTTTGTATATCATACTCTATTTTGTTCAAATTTGCACATCCCTTCATATTCTTTGTTCTGGAAAGATAGCCTAGCATCATAATACCCCCTTAGAAAACACCATATGGCTTAACGTTTGTGAACACCTGACCGATCAAACCCAAAACCATGTGTGGTTCTTCCCTAAACTGTGACCACAAGGTGAAAAGCTGTAGCAGTAAGATTTCCCTTGACTGGAACGAAGAGACCCAGACATGTTCCAGCATGACAATGCCCATGTGTGTAGGGCGAAAATCCGTGGTTTGCAAAGCTGTTGTAAACTTGAAAAGGGGGATTTCAGTGGAGCCATGCGCACTGTTGATCGTACATAGAGTTTAAAGTCTCTAACATAGTCACCTAATGTGGTTCTCCCATGTGTTTTATGAAGACATGGTTTGGAAGAACTCGAGAGGCCTCAACGGAGCCCTGATGAATTTTGGGATGAGCTGAAACACCAACTTCACCCTAGGCCTGACCTCAGTAATGTTCTTGTGTCTGAATGATCACAAATCCCCACTGCCACTCTCCAATGTCTAGTGCAGGGGTCTTCAACGTTTTCCAGGCCAAGGATTCCCAAACTGATGGCGAGATGGAGTGGGGACCCCCTAATTTATATATATTGTATGAAATTGTGTTACATCAAATTGGTACCAAAACTTTCGCGACCCCCATGTAGTACCTCCGTGGACCCCCTAGGGGTCGCGGACCCCCTGTTGAAGACCTCCGGTCTAGTGGAAAGCCTTCCCAAAAGAGTGGAGGTTATTATAACAGCAAACGGAGGACTATATCTGGAATGGATTGTTCAAAAAGTAGATACGGATGTGACGGCCTGATGTCCACAAACTTTTGGCCATATAGCGTAGTTCCTGCTAACAGCCAGACTACATCTACGGTTCACATGTGTAGTGCAGCAAGTGGTGGGCTTCAGGAAAGAGTAACGCTCGCCCCAGAACAGAGTTGAATAGTGAAATAATAGACTTTTATTTATCTTTCTCCCATTTTTGAATGAAGGAAGTAAGAAACAATGCTGGAAACGGTTATATTAACAGCCTACTGAACATGCAACTATGAATGAAAAATGGATCATTTCGATATGTGATCTGCTTGTCTTGGGCATCGGAGCTAGCGGTTTGGCTTTCCCTCCCATCCCTGTGAATTCCGCTTCCGCCCCTGAGTGGATCTAAATTGTTGACCAAAATTTCCAAATAAGCGCTTTCTGAAAATGTTGTGATTCGTCACTGTAATCAGTCGAATCTAAACATGTACGTTTCAGTATACATGTCATTTCAGCGTGTATGTACAGTGCCTTGCGAAAGTATTCGGCCCCCTTGAACTGTTCGACCTTTTGCCAAATTTCAGGCCTCAAATATAAAGATATAAAACTGTAAGTCTGTTGATGTGCAAATCTGATAGAGACATACCCCAAGTGACTTACAGTTTTATATCTTTATGTTTGAGGCCTGAAATGTGGCAAAAGGTCGAACAGTTCAAGGGGGCCGAATACTTTCGCAAGGCACTGTATGTGCCGAAATTAAATTTTTTTTTTTGTTCTTTTTTTAAGATGTACATATTGAATGTCATCACATCGAAGCAGCATGTGGAGAGGGTGATGTGTATTGGGTGGTGGCTCATGCATTTGCAAGCTCTGAAAGGAAGTGAAGAAGATCAAAAAATAAATTGGGGAAGTACCACACATGGCTGGCAAAACAGTAGTCAAGCTGTAGAGGGGGTTTCAGTTGAACTATGTACATGGTTTATAGTACAGAGTTTCCTTCAGCTTAACTCCTCCAACCTAACATGGTGCTTCCTTGTGGTTTTATTTCTAGTGTCTCATTCTCCTTGTGTATGCTGTGTTGAATTAGAAAAGCAAATGAGATTAGTTGGATGATGCTTACACACGTTTGTCATGTAGTACATAAGTGAACTTTGACTGAATATTTAAGATAAAGTTTCCCAAAACATTCATCAAGCCTGTGGAGCATCTGAATAAGATTCAGGTATTGTGTGATTTGCACTAAAACAGTATTTAATATACAAAAGCAAAGCAGAAATTGGCTATTTTTAGAAGCTGAAGCCAGACACATGTCTGATCAATAATGAACGTGGTCTTGTTCTTCATACGTAGCTTAACAAATCGAAGATAAAAGGCTACATTTACTGAGTGTGATGCATAAATGGGTTCTTCGAATACATGTGAAGTCGATTCGTGTAGCCCGATTGAGTTGTTTTAGAAGTGCAGACTTCATTTCAGGGCTCCAGGCGGCGACTAAATTGGTCGCCAAAGCGACCGTTTAATTTTAACTTTTTAATTTTGCGACCATGTTTTTTCTGCCAGTCACCAGCGGCCACCGTTATCCACAAACAATCTTTACAAATAAATGAAATAGAAATGACCATGTGTCTTCTTGTAGTAGGCTACTGAACTCTCCTCTCCTATTGCGCATGCGTGTACCTGCCCTATCACGTGCACTCCTCCTGTATGGTTTACAAATAAATAAACGCTGCACTCTAATATAAGCACTCTTGTCCTGCAGGGAAAATCTAATTCAATGCAGCCTACATGCTTGTAGTGGAAGAGATACCGTTCACAAAGTTTAGCTCTCAGATTCTGTTGACGCAGAAGAGTGGTATGGACGTATCAAAGACATATGATGATCCAGCATGTGCAGAGTTTGTAGGTTGCACTGCAGATGAATTGAAAAGCAGAGTGCTGGAGGAGACTTTAAAGGTAAATTACGTCTGTTATATGTGATTGTAGCACAGACGTCTCAGGAAAAGACAATGTTATTGTATACTGTAGGCACTTATCTGATGTTATAGCTGTGTAAAGGGAATGGAGAATGCTGAAAACATTAGTGAAAGGTCAGTTCATGGATAATGCATACACCGAGTTATGGAAAGTGATGCTAAGGAAGGAGCCATTCTGCACAGATTTTAAGAACATTTTTCACTTAGTTGAAATGATGCTGGTTCTTCCCATGTCTGCAGCTCAGTGCGAAAGAGGGTCCTCAGCACAGAAGAGAATAAAGTCAAAAGTGTGCAGTTCCTTATGTGTTAAAACACTGGAAGACTCCGTGAGGATCAGTACAGAGGGCCCCTCACATCACCAGTTTGACCCACAGCCCAGTGTGAAGCGCTGGTTGTCTGCAAGCAAAAGAAGGTGCAGACCTAACTACACTGGTTGGCCAAGTGACCTTGATATGGTGGTGCTGCGAGATACGGACTCTGAGCCGGAATAAGCAGGAAACTAATTGTAACATAGTTGAATAAAAAAAGTGATAAAAAGAAACGAATAACTGAACATTTATGGTAATATGATTCAATATGATGTACTGAACATTGCACATATTGTGTATGGGAGGCCGAGTAAACAAAGGCAGACAGTACAGAGGGGAAAGAAAAGGCAGTGTGAGGTAGACATTTAACAATGATATATATATATATATATTGCCTGGAGCCCCGCATCTGATCTGGAAAGGACAGATGCAGTGCTGTGAAAAAGTATCCTTCTGGTTTATGTGGAGTTTCTGGAGTTCTTCTGGTTTTTGTGTATACTGTAGCTCATCCTAAATTGTTTCAGAAATTAAAACAAAGGCAACACAAAATACAGTTTTTAAATGATAGTTATTTATTGAAGCAAAAAAGATAACAAATACCAACTGGGCCTGTGTGAAAATGTATTTGCTACTTGTATTTGTTACGAATTCCCCAAATCTATGAAACTGCATTGTTAATGGGGTTCAGCTGGACCAGACGCAACCAGGCCTGATTACTGCAAACCCTGTTCAATCACATCAACACTTAAATAGAACTTTTTTCAGCAACATGAAGTTGGTTAAAAGATCTTACCCAGTAACACACTATACCAAAGCTGAAAGAAATTCCAGAACTGATGATGAAGAAGGTGATTGAAATCCATCAGTCTGGGAAGGGTTACAAAGCTCTGGGACTCCAAAGAACTCGCAGTACGAGACATTATCTCCAAAAGGAAAAACTCAGCACAGTAGTGAACCTTCCCAGAAATGGCCGACCTTCCAAAATTCCACCAAGAGCACAGCGACGAATCATCCAGGAAGTCACAAAAGAGCCAAGGACAATATCAAAGGGCCTACAGGTGGGTCTGTCAATAAAGGTCACTGTTCATGACTCCACGATCAGAAAGACACTGGGCAGAAATGGCTTCCTTGGAAGAGTGGCGAGGTGAAAAACATTGCGAACCCAGAAGAACATTAAGACTCATCTGGATTTTGCCAAAACACACCTTGATGATCCTCAAACCTTTTGGGAGAATGTTCTGT
This sequence comes from Noturus placidus, assembly GCA_022414735.1. Classification (NCBI taxonomy): domain Eukaryota; kingdom Metazoa; phylum Chordata; class Actinopteri; order Siluriformes; family Ictaluridae; genus Noturus; species Noturus placidus. Next base: position 5,872 of record JAFFST010055362.1, read on the forward strand.
GGACTGATGAGTCAAAAGTGGAACTGTTTGGAAGACAGGGGTTCCGTTACATTTAGCGTAATCCACAAAAATAACAGAATTGCACGAAAAGAACATCATACATACAGTCAAGCATGGTGGAGGAATTGTGATGGTGTGAGGTTGCTAAGCTGCTTCAGGTTCTGGGCAACTTGCAATAATCGAGGGAAACGTAAATTCTGCTCTCTAACAGAAAATCCTAACTGAGAATGGGCGATATATCGGTATAATATCGGTAGTGTGATTAAAGGATTATGTGATACACTTTTCTGAGATATAGTTGCATGGTGAAGTATGTAAAAAAAATGTTTTTAATAATTACAAATTAAATGGTACTGAATGGATGCTGTTCCTTCCATCCATCCATCTTCTACACTGCTTATCCTTCCTTCAGGGTCACGGGGAACCTGGAGTCTATCCCAGGGAGCATGGGGCACAAGGCGGGGCACATTCATACACTACGGACACTTTAGACACACCAATCAGACTAACATGCATGTCTCTGACATTAGTAAATTCAAAACACACATTTATAATGATGCAGTGAGGGGAAAACGGTGTATGGCTGCTATAACATAGGGCTAACATGCTCATTTTGCAAACTTTTCACAACAGTAATTGTAACTATAAACCATTAAAATTTCATTAATACATAATTGTATTCCTTGGCAAATTGCTGCTGTATAAAAGAAATAAATCCCATTATGGTGTGATGTTATTTGCTAATACTCCTCAGCCCACACAGTGAGTGATTAGTACACACTGCTGTAATTTATTCCTTACATATTATTGTCAGCTTCAGTCCTTTAAGTTTTGTAGAAAATGTATTTAACTGCTCTGCCTTGAAGTCTGTTGGAGCGCTGCCCTAGTTCTTGTAATTTATCTCCCTGTAACAGCACACAGTGTTTTGTGAGGGGAAAACAAAATCTTCATAGCAGTTCTATTTTGTGCCTAATGTGTGAAGAGTGATTGGGTCTCGGGCATGACACAAAAAAGTTCCCTAAAAGGTCTACGTTTGACTTTCAAGTATCTGTGGTAGTCTTGTGATGTCTACTTCTTTCCTCTTTCTTTAGTCTGAAAGGCTACAAACTCCAGAATCTGCATGATGCAGGTGTCTTTTACTAAATCCTAATAGAAATGGAGCATGGCATCCCCAAGGTTCTGGTTCTGGTGCAGGATCTGGTTTAGATCTAGACTACAAATGCAAACTAAACAACAGGAAATATGCTAGGTGAGGCATATGACACATGTCTTCAGCACAGATAATGACACACACATGAAGGTGCGATTTTCAAAACGTTCTTATCAAGATTTTACGCTTGTTTAAATATATACAATGAGGGAAATAAGTATTGGACACGTCAACATTTTTTTTCACTAAATATATGTCCAGTGAGGTTTTTCACATGAAATTTTCACCAGACAGTATTAAATTAAGAAATCCAGAAATATAAAGAATTCCCAACATGAAGTTATGTGTAATAAAGAGGAATGACGCAGGAAAAAAGTATTGAACACGCTAACCGAAAAGGATTTAATACTTAGTGGAGAAGTCTTTGTTTGTAATCACAGCTTCAAGACACTTCCTGTATGAAGAAACGAATCAGCCGCAGATTTAATGTTGTGAGTTCTTTATATTTCTTGAGTTAATACTGATGTCTGGTGAAAATTTCATGTGAATAGCCTCGTTGGAAATATATTTACTGAAAACGATGTCACGTCCAATACTTTTCCCCCACTGTATATAATTCATGAAATAAAGCCAAACTCTGACAACATTTGCCATAAATGCTATTTAAAATTTTAAACCAATAAGGAAAAACACAGCCTTGTTAACGTGATAAAAGCTTCCGACAGCTTGTGCTACTCCCAAACACTACATGTTTAGATAAGAGAAAATGGCAAAGATAAACAGGGAGCGCACTGCTGAGGACTGAGCTCATAGGATCAAATATTACTTCAGATGTGTGGAATTGGTACAGGTTTGAAAAGTCAGGTGAACAATCCATCCATCCATCCATCTTCAACCGCTTACTCCTTTTCAGGGTCACGGGGGAACCTGGAGTCTATCCCAGGGAGCATCGGGCACAATGTACACCCTGGACAGAGTGCCAGTCCATCACAGGGCACAATCACATACACACTCACACACACATTCATACACTACGGACACTTTAGACACGCCCATCAGTCTACCATGCATGTGTTTGGACTGGGGGAGGAAACCGGAGTACCCGGAGGAAACCCCCGACACACGGGGAGAACATGTAAACTCCACACACACACACATGGCCCTGGCGGGACTCGAACCCCGGACCCTGGAGGTGTGAGGCGGACGTGCTAACCACTAAGCCACCGTGCGCCCTCGTCAGATGAACAAGTTTATATAAAATATACTGCTGCATTACATCTAAGCGGTAAATTGCAGGTTGGAATTACATCATTTTCGACCTCGGCATGTTCGACAGATGACATAGAAAACCGGACGTCCCCATGTTCATATTTTGTTACAAACAATAGGGCTATGACTGTGGCCGTGGTAGTTTTCCACCACGGTGGTCTCACATCACAGCACGTTAATGTTTCTGCTTGAGTGGGCACTATAACGAGTAGTAAGTACAATGTTTTGTATACAAATGTAATAATAACAGTTGCAATATTTAATTTGTGTTTATAGCCTGCCATATACCGGGAGATTTTATATTAATACACAAATTACGTAATCATAATAAAACATTACTGTGTTGTCTGTGAATTTGGCCCGGGTTTGTTTGAGTGCAGCAGAATCCAGTCAGGTGAATTCTGCTATTTCTCTTCGGGTTCTGACCCTGCGATTGATCTTGTTGGGAAACTAAATGTTACATCGACGATCTGGGAATTTTGGATTGTTGGAGAGAGGTGAACCAATAAATTTGGATGAAGCAATATGTCTGGTATTTCACTTGGAAAAGAAGTAAAGTATTCATCAGAGAAACGTGTGACTGTGTTTCACTCCATCTCTGTATTATCCACCAATTCGCCTTCTTGCGTGCAATCACAATACAGTGTCCCACAGCGCCCTCAGGTGTTTCTCATTGCATCAACACAAATAAATGAAATTATCTTTCTTAAACAGCTAACTGTATAGTCAATGTTTTAGATTTAACAAAGGAACGTCTGTATGTTGATTAATCTTGATTCGTCTATATACCGTAGAACTCATTTTATAGGTTAGAAGTTTGACTTTGTTTATTTTGTTTGTACTTTGTTCAGATCCTTCCACAACATTTCTATTGGATTAAGCTCATGACATTGACTTGGCCATTTCAAATCATTAACTTTTTCTTCTTTAACCATTCTTTGATAGAACGATGTGTGTGCTTAGGGTCTTTGTCTTGCGGCTTGACTCACTTTCTCTTGAGATTTAAGAATTTGCTGGTATAATTCAGAATTCATTGTTTCATCAATGATGGCCATCCAGGCCCAGATGTAGCAAAACAGGCCCAAACTATGTTGCTACCACCACCATGTTTCACAGATGGGATAAGATTCTTAGTCTGGAATGCAGTGTTTTCTTTTCTCCAAACATAACGTTTCTTATTTAAACCATAAAGTTATATTTTGAACTCGTCTATCCGCAAAACATTTTTCTTTCTGGCTTGTCCACGTGATCTTTAGCAAGTGCAGACAGGAGAGCAGTGGCTTTCTCCTTGTAACCCTGCCATGCACACAATTGTTGTTCGGTGTTCTCCTGATGGTGGACTCATGAACATTAACATGAGCCAATGTGAGAGAGACCTTTAGGTGCTTAGAAGTTACCCTGGGTTCCTTTATGACCTTGTGAACATGTCTTGCTCTTGGAGTGATCTTTGTTGGTCTACACTCCTACGTAGGGTAACGATGTTCTTGAGTTTCCTCCATTTTGTACAAAGTCTGTCTGACTGTGGATTGGTGGAGTCCAAACTCTTTTAGAGATGGTTTTGTAACCTTTTCCAGTCTGATGAGCGTCAACAACTCTTTCTGAGCTCCTCAGAAATCTCCTCGGTTTGTGCCATGACACACTTCCACAAACACGTGTTGTGAAGATCAGACAGATACCAGTTCTTTAAATAAAAAAGCTGCTCGTGAACACCGGATTGTCTCCCTATTGATTGAAATCATCTGACTCTAATTTCACCTTCAAATTAACTGCTAATCCTAGAGGTTCACAGATATCTAATATTGGATCATTTTCCTCGAAAAATAAACAACAGACTAGGACTGCATCTAACTATTATTTTCATAATCGGTTAGTCGGATGCTTTTTCTCTCTCTCTCTCTATCTCGATTAATCGGATTGGGGCGGGGCAAACTTCCAGTACTATTTTTTCCATTTATTTAAAATAAAATCCACAAACTGGGGGTTACACATATAAAATTATTACTAAAACATTACACAACTGTTTGTCCAGTTATATAAGACTGAAAAGAACCCAATACACACACCAGAATATATATTATTAGTTTAGGACTGTAGTTTAATGCCACGCTTTTTCTGCATCTATAAAGAGTAATACATGATTATCTTTTTATATGTATGAGAGTTGATGTATTACTTTTCATGGATTCACAAAAAGCGCTGATTTCTACAGTTCTAGCAATCCCTGGTTGATTGGTAGAACCTGTTATTCCAGGTTCAATTACATTTTATTGTTGGTGTGACTTTTAATTTGAGTCTGAGTTTTCTTTTGTTTATTTTATCCATCAATGAGACACTTGAGAACTTGCCTACCACTCATTGGTTTTTGCAAATTATCAATTAATTTCTAAATAAATGTCAATTAAATCCATCAAAACGATCGTTAGCTCCGCTATCGTGATATTTGTGAATGTACGTGAAAATCCAAAATGTTTAATTTTACAACATATCATTTTGAATATATTTTGATACATTTAACAACAAAAAAAAATATTATTTAACATTTTAAAAGCTTTCCAACGGACTCTCTGCAATTACACCACTGGTCCACAGAAGCACTGCATTAGACGGTAGAGTACACAGCGCATAGTGTAAGTGTATAGTATGTCATTTGGGACAAAACTTTAGTATTTTCTGAACAGGAGTAATGTAATGAGTAAATCTCCCCCGTGCCACCCCAGACCAACTAATCCACAATGAGATTCGTTCACAACGATTTTCATCATCCATTATTATCCATTTTACAGATTAGTTGTTGCAGCACTATAAAGGAGTATCATTTTTTTTTTTTTTGTCTCATTTGTTTAATTGGGTTCTCGTTGTCTACTTTTAGGATTTGTGTGAAAGAGACATTTTAGTAGATGTATAGAAAAATCTAAAAGGGTTCACAACCTTTCAAGCACCACTGCAAGTATTTGTACTTTATTTTAACCCCTGCAGGCAGAAGAGTGAGCTTGGGCAGTCTGGGTTAAAGGTCACTCGTGCAGAGGTTGTTATGCACCTTGCCGTGGTTGCTTGTGGAAACCGACTGGAGGAAACACTTACCATGGTTAAATCCGCACTCCTCTTCAGCATCAAGAAGATCAAGTTTCACATCTTTGCAGAGGAGGAGCTGAGAGAACAGTTTGAGAAAGAGGTAAGAGATCACTTGGAGCTCTCCTAGTCCTTACTTTCCTCATCAAGTAAACCTTGTGGTTTATTTTTCTGACATTTTATTCCATGTTAGGTTGTTCATATTTGCTTGCATTTGCTTGATGGCCTATCTCTGAGATGAATGCTCAGACATTTATCAGGATAAGCAGGCTGAGTCATTTCTCTTGCTGATTTTTACCTTTAATTTTACTTCAACTCTTATCAGAACATCAGGCCCTACATTACCATCCACTGTGATTCGCTCTGTTTGAATTTTGCATTATCTACCCACACAAGATCCTTCTTGCATACACCATGCTGGCTTTTTATGACTGCCACTTTCATTGTAGGATTTTCTTTTGCTATGGAACTTATAGTGCTTTTCGCTTACCCTTCTCACCAAGTCTCAATTCTTTCTACACTATGTGTAAGGGCACTAGGTAAGGCATTCGGATCCATCGTGTTACACTATATTGCCAAAAGTTTGTGGACACCAGAGTATCACGCCCATGTGTGCTTGTTGAACATCCCATTTTAGATTGAATCCCCTCCCCCCTTGCTGTTATAATAACCTTCATGCTTCTGGGAAGTCTTTCTACTAGGATGTGATGCATGGCTGTGGGGATTTGTGATCATTCGATCATAATAGCGTTAGTGAAGTCAGGCACTTATGTCAGGTGAAGAGGCCTGGCAGGCAGTCAGCATTCCAGTTCATCCCAAAGGTAATCAGTAGGGTTGAGGGCAGGGCTCTGTGCAGGGCACTCGAGTTTTTTCATTCCAACCTTGGCAAATGATTTCTTCATGGAGCTCCCTTTGCCAACAGGGACATTGGTATGCTGGAACGTGTTTGGGCCTCTTCGTTCCAATGAGGATAAATCTTAAGACGCTGGACTCCTGCTCGGAAGGTCATGAGTCCAAACCCTAGCACTCCCAAGCTGCCACTGTTGGGCCCTTGAGCAAGGCCCTTAACCGTCAACTGCTCAGATGTATAAATGAGATTAATCTACGTCACTCTGGTTAAGGGTGTCTGCCTAATGCCATAAATGTAAAGTAATATTAATAACACAGCATACAAAGACATTCTACACGATTGTGCTTCCAGCTTTGTTGCAATTGTTTGGCCCACATATGGGTGCGATGGTCATGTGTACAAAGACTTGTTGCCATATTGTGATTGTCCTATATAGGGTACAAACAAAGTAAATAGGAATTTGTAAATTGGATTTGCCTTAGCAGAGCATGAACACACAGATGGAACTAAAAAAACAAGTTCATGGCATTGATTGATGAAACACAGTCGCATGTTGATTGATGGCGTAAATCACTTCTCTTCCTTAATCGTGTATAGTGTCTCATAAGTTTCTCAGAAGTGCTTTTGTTTCTGGTAGATTTAAGAGGCAACCTCACATTGTGAAACAGCAATTTAAGGCTTCATATTTATTTTTATTTATTTACCTACATTAAAAAAAACATTTCTGGTCACATATTTATATTTCCACCATTGTCTAAGGCTAATCACAAATAGCTTCCTGTTCATTTTGCTTGCACTCTATAGCGTGATTGAGCTGAACGCCCGACTTGGTGCCCTCATACATGGAGTACATCACAGCTGCACATCTCATTGTGGTCTTGGCTTTTTTTTTTTTTTAAACAATATTGTCTGGTAAGGTTTACACTTGAACGTTCCTGTATGTTCGGTAAGTATTAGCACATTGGTTGTGTTTGAGTGAGTGCGGAGCCAAGGTTGCTGTGTCTTGAGCTTGTTAGTTCACTTCACAGTTAATATTATTGTTTCTAGATCGAGGTTCATTTAAAATTATTACAAATTTCAAGTCAAGCCCCTGCTGCTAAACCTCCAGGGAAACTACTTCCTTTCATGCATAGCGTTACTACATGTAATAGGAAAGCAACACACACTGTACCCTATTACTCGAATCCTGAGTTTGGATTTGTTGCCAAGCCGCGGTAATGTGCGCTGTTCAGTGGAGAAGATTGGTCATGCGTCCAAACGGTATGGTGCACATGGCAAGGAAACATCTACAGCCCCCGAGTGTGTTAATGTATTCAAGTCAGTCAGACACAGACATCCCAGCTTGTCCTCAGCACCGCTTCAGTAGGGCCATTCAGAAGGGTCGCGATGGTAACGAGTGGAAAAAGCCTTCACATCATTTGTGCTTTGATCCCTCACCCATATCAGTGACACAATCGTTGGCTTTTAGCATTGTGAGCTTTCCGTCTGGAACAAACTCTTTCACAGTAATGTGCAACAGAGCAGAAAATGATCAAGTCCACATGCAGAACAGACAGCATTTGGAGAGGAGTTCTAAGCCCCGGATATAGCAAGCAGACCCTGAAAAGGGAGCAGGATACAAGCAGCAGGACGTTGTAAAAGAGGTTGAAGGAATAAGTTAATTAAAGGCGTTAAATGAGAGTAATGAATGCTGTCTGTAATCGTTTTCAGAAAATTACAATAACCTGTGGTGTGCTTCATTCATGTCTCTGCAGCTCTTAGCATAATTAATCAATTTGTATAGCGCTTTTTTACAATGGACATTGTCTCAAAGCAGCTTTACAGAAATATCATTTTTATATTTACATTTACAAGCGACTTACAAATGAGACACACTCACACACCAATGGTAGCAGAGCTGCATGCAAGGTGCTAGCTTGCCATCGGGGGCAACTTAGGGTTCAGTGTCTTGCCCAAGGACACTTCGGCATGGGATCACCCGGGCCGGGATTCGAACCGCCAACCCTACGATTAGTGGATTAGTGGACAACCCGCTCTACCGACTGAGCCACACCCGCTCTACCGACTGAGCCACACCCGCTCTACCGACTGAGCCACACCCGCTCTACCGACTGAGCCACACCCGCCCTACCGACTGAGCCACACCCGCCCTACCGACCGAACCGACACACATAGTATTAATAATAATAATAATAATAATAAATAAAATATATTTTTAAAATAATTCCCTCCCCCTCGACTCCCCGTGTGTTTTATTCTAATAATTAGCGAGTGATGATGCATGTGCAGCTAACGCTGTCTCGCATTAGTGTTTGTGTAGGGTGCCACAAATATGTGAAAATTTCCAAAGGGTGCCGTTTCTGAAAAAAGGTTTGGGAAACTCTGTTGTGTATTTTGTCTCTAATTCGTTTTAATAATGCCAGCTTGCTATTTTAATTAGTATAGCACCATATTGTATGACATAATATTGGACCTTATTAGTGATTTGAGCAGCAGTTGATGACTTGTACAGAGGTTCTCAGGAAAAAACATGTCTGTTCCTGGTTAATATTGTGGGTATTCAGTAGAGATAAACAATGATCACTTGGATTAACGATCAGTAAAGCCTAGTTCAACAAATCTGCAGGACACTCAGGAATAAATGTAAATAAAATAAAATAAAAAATAATGCCTTTAAGCCACATGTGTGGGGTTTTTAGAGCTGGGAGAGCAAAGCTCAAGCTTAAATTGCCAGAGAACGGGTTTGTGAATCACATGGCATAGCATGTGGCCTGCTGCATAGTGTGAATGTCGGCGTATTTTACACACGTACTGATGCTACACACAATATGTTTAGTCCTGTAGTGGGGAAATCTGGATCTTAAGTATGTCCTGAAGAATGTTAGCAGAATTGTATGATTGTTTCAGGCGATTTGTTGAGCAGAGACAATCGACCTCTTCTGACCACCTCCATTTTCTCTCTCAGCTGAGCCACTGGCCACAGCCGCTGTCCTCCAAGCTCCAGTACACTCTTTACCCAATTACTTTTTCCGTTGGGAACGCTGAGGAATGGAAGAAGCTCTTCAAGCCATGTGCTGCCCAGAGACTCTTCCTTCCTGTAAGGGCGCGCCTTTTTATGTTTTCCTTTGCCATTAAAAAAGCATTTAATAACTATGAAATGTTAATTAACTGCAGAATTGAATGACCTAACATTTTCAGGTCATTCTGAAAGACGTAGACTCGTTGCTGTATGTGGACACAGATGTCCTTTTTCTCCGGCCAATGGACGACATCTGGAGATTCCTGAAGGCCTTCAACAGCACTCAGTTGGCAGCCATGGCCCCTGAGCATGAGATCCCCAAAATCGGCTGGTATAGTCGTTTCGCAAGGCACCCGTTCTACGGCGTGACAGGAGTCAACTCCGGGGTCATGCTGATGAACCTCACGCGCATTCGCAGCACTCTGTTTAAGGTGAGAAGTCATGTGGTTTCCCCAAGGGATTCTCAGTATTGCTCTTCAGAAAAACAAAATATTTCCTTTACTGTTGGGTGATTTTTGTTTCCATCGTCTTCTTTGAGCTTTGAAGAGATGTGTGAAATAAATTCATGTGTCTAGACTATGTTGTTGGACGTGTTATAAGCTGAACTTTTAAATGGGAATGCATGTAATAAAGGAACTTGTGCTTATTTATCCTTGCATAGAAAAAGAAAAGACACCCCTGTTAATTCCCCATTTGCTTTCATGTACTGCACCTCCACCCTTAAGAACATTTTGGTATTTTTCTTTCATGTCTTAATTCCACAAGTCTGATGTTTTATTATACGCTACCACGGGCAGAACCGGCACTTTAGAGGCCTGAACTCCTGAAGACTTCTCATTTCTTAAGATGAAATGTTACATGATCATAATGTTTATCTCTCTGTTCCCTGAGCTTTATAACCCTCTTTAGATGAGTAGCATGTCAAGACGAGATAAATGTAATGTATTCAAACTTACCCTTGAATTGTTTTTTTAACTTAATCTAATGTATGTGCCCCTTTGTTTGGATTGCTGACGGGGAACAAGTTTCTAAGATCAATGACGGGAAAATATCTTTGGTAGACAGAGGAATGATTTTGCTGGTAAATGTGCAGAATGGGGCAATATCCCAGAGATCCCACAGCTCCGTACCCGTGTGTCTTTTTAAAATGCATGAGCTGTTCAAAATTCCTAAAGCATTGTTCTGTTCCTTTTTAGGGAGCGTTGGAAAATGAAAGTTGAATTTTAAATAACGTTTGAAAGGAATTGCTGGTCAATCACATGCTCATATATTGAATGAATTCCCATTCAAGGCACTCTCAAGGATGTATGCATCTGTAAAGTACACTCTTGGCTCCTGACTATGGGTCCTTCAGGAACTCAGACACATGGTTTAGTCATTGTTTAATGAGTGTAAGCAACTGCTAATGAAACTGTGCAGAAATGTGTGTGAATGTGTGTGCTTCGATATTTGCATCCTTCTGAAATCCAGTCAAATTTGACCTTTTAAACCTGAGATGTCTGAAAGTAGTCTACTAGACTCCGTGTTGAAGGCAATAACCTGTACTCTGGATATTACAGAACAGCATGATCGCTAGTGGACTGTCCTGGGAGGACTTGCTTCATCCACTTTACCAAAAATACAAGAATCACATCACATGGGGAGACCAGGACCTCCTCAACATTATTTTCCACTACAATCCAGGTAAATGTTTTTAGATGTGTTAATTAATTTAATGTTTATTTTTGTAGACTATTGTCACACATGAAGTGTAACATATTGGGTAGCTGTTTTATTACTATTATTCTGGGGCCCTTCTTCTTGTTCTTGTTCTTGTTCTTCTTCTTGTTCTTCTTCTTGTTCTTGTTCTTCTTCTTGTTCTTGTTCTTCTTCTTGTTCTTGTTCTTCTTGTTCTTGTTCTTGTTCTTCTTCTTGTACTTCTTGTTCTTCTTGTTCTTGTTGTTCTTGTTCTTCTTCTTGTACTTCTTGTTCTTCTTCTTACTTGTTCTTGTTCTTCTTCTTGTTCTTCTTCCTCCTCTTCTTGTTCTTGTTCTTCTTCTTCTTGTTCTCCATAGAACTATGTGGTGTAAATTAGTGGCATTTGGCACATTGATTGGGGCGTGTCTACAGAATATTCTGACCCAATGTTTTTTCATTTCAGGCCTAATTTGGAAGTACGTTTATAATCATAACGTTTGAAGCCAGGCATCCCAATTCCCACCTAATTAACCATCTTCGAGTTAGTCTAAAACTGTTTTTTTTTGCTATGCCAGGTTTTATCCAATCATCACTACATTTAGCACGCGTCATCTTCACAGTAAGTTATGAAAAGAATTTTGGATATTCCAAACGGTTTGCCTGTAATGCTCCAAAAGAATGACCGCGAAGCCTCCAAGCAGGATGTGAGGCAGTATCTCTGTAACGACTTTGCATATTTTTAGGACGGTTGTGGCTCAGTCGGTAGAGCGGGTGTGGCTCAGTCGGTAGAGCGGGTGTGGCTCAGTCGGTAGAGCGGGTGTGGCTCAGTCGGTAGAGCGGGTTGTCCACTAATCCACTAAACGTGGGGTTGGTGGTTCGAATCCCGGCTCGGGTGATCCCATGCCGAAGTGTCCTTGGGCAAGACACTGAACCCTAAGTTGCCCCCGATGGCAAGCTAGCACCTTGCATGGCAGCTCTGCTACCATTGGTGTGTGTGTGTGTCTCATTTGTAAGTCGCTTGTAAATGTAAAATGATATCTCTGTAAAGCTGCTTTGAGACAATGTACCATTGTAAAAAGCGCTATACAAATTGATTAATTATAAATTATAAAATTATATTGACGCAAAACTTGGTAGCCGTTCTCAGGACCATGTCCTGAGGCTTTGCAACAAATGTTTTGGCAGTGCCACCTACTAGTCAAAGGTTACAATAACATGCCAAAAATGCTTATATCTAACTGCCATTTTTGCCAGTCCTTCTCCAAAATTTGGCCCATCCTCCCCAAATATGGCCCACATCATCTTCAGACCTGTCTACACTTGCACAAAGTGGGGGGGAATGAGTGAAACTCTTGAATCCTTTGCCTAATGTTATGGCTCTGCTTTCCCGTGAATGCTTAGGCAAAAATTGTAGCATGTCTGTCAATGTGTGGCCAAGTCTTCTTGTTATTGTTATTATTATTATTATTATTATTATTATTATTATTATTATTATTATTATAAGCTCACATAGGTGGTCTTTTATAGACATTCACAGATGGTTGCCTCGTCCTCTTCGTCCTTTGTCAGAAAATCAATACAATTGCCAGAGTGTAGTAACTTTTTTTCCCCTGATTGAGCCTTTTTAAAAAGCTCCTCTCCAGTTTGTTCAGGCCTCTGTGTGTGAGTAGGTAAACACTTGACTACTCTGGAGTGACTGTGACAAACTCCAAGCAAGATGTGGGGATTAAGTACTCATGGCAGACTTGGCACAGCTTGTGTTTGTCTGTCAGAGAGATGGAGCATAGCCAAAAATAGCAGTGCAGAAAACAGGCATTTAGACGTGTGAAAAGAATGTGTGAAACAAGCTTGTTAAACTCAGAGAGGCCGGACTTCAATGCTGGCAAAAGAAAAACTATTCTATATACTGTATTGTGTGTTTTGCCATTTCTCTTTCTGGCTGCTTTATTTCTTAATAAATCCCTTAATACATTGTATTTTGTTAACAAATTGAAATGTTTGTATGCTTATGCATTTATCTTTTTACCCCTGTAGGAGTGTGCTAATGGCTATATAAAGATTGTATATTGAAAAGCTATTTTGTGGATCACATGCCGTCATGGGGAAAAAGAAAGTACACCCTCCTTCAGTTCTGGGTTTTTACTTGTCAGGGTCTAAATAATAATTTTGTGGTTCAAACAAACAGTTAACATCATGTGTCAGCAAAAAAACATAACATGTTTGTGTATATATAGTAGGGGCTTTTTTCCAACATTCAGAAGCCAGGTGGGGAAAAAATAAGGACGGTGTATAATTACGTAACTCTCGTAATTTTGCAGAACTTGTGACCCAGTCTTCTTTACAAGATCGCTTCAGTTCATTGATGTTTGATGGCGTTTGTTATGCACATTGTTTATGCACATCTTAAAATCCCACCACAGAATCTCATTGGACCAATCCTGCACCTTCACTTTTTTCTTCTTTAGCCATTCAGATGGCTAATTTGCTGTGTAGTTGGCCTTGTTCTGTATCATGACCCAATTTCAGCCAAGCTTAAACTCATCATTTGTCTCAAGAATATTCTGGTATAAAGTAGAGTTCATTGTTTCAACAATTGCAAGTTGTCCAGGTCCTGTGGCTTTAAAACAAGCCCAAATCATCACCCCTCCACCACTGTGCTTAAGAGTTGGTGTGGGGTGTTTTCACCAAACATGGTGCTGTGCATAGTGACCAAATATTTCCACCTTGGTCTCATCAGACCTGAGGATATTGTTCCAGAACCTTTGTGGTTTGTTTTTTGCAAACTTGCAGACTTGGGTCATGCTCCATATTCTTTCTAGAGAGAAGGAGCTTTTCCTAAGCCACCCTGTCATGTAAACCATACTGGTTCAATCTTTTTTCCAATTGTGCTGGTTATTATTTTATATATATATATATATATATATATATATATATATATATATATACTGTACATATAGATATATATGTGTGTGTGTGTATATATACAGTATATGTAGATAGATAGATAGATAGATAGATAGATAGATATGTTTATAGATGGATAGATGTGTGTATGTGTATATGTGTGTGTATATATGTACTGTGTGTATGTGTGTGTGTATGTATATATATATATATATATATATATATAGGTGTGTGTCGGTGTGTGTGTGTAGAGGACTGAGGATCAAATGATGTAGCTCTTGGCATTTCTTTATATCCCTGAGCATTAAACCATCTGACCGTGGTCTGAATATGTTGAGACACCCACTTCTGGGAACTCTCTTGAAGGCTCTCTGTAGAATGCTGAATTTCAAATTGTTTGGAAATGGCCTCATAACCCTTCCCAGATTGATGTGCAGCAACAAATGCTTTTTGGAGTTCATGGCTGATGTTCTTTCTTCTCTGCATAATGTAGACACACACCGGAGTGCGCCAGACCACCACACTACTAATCCTGTGCATTTCATTATTAACAACTGGTTTCTCTTTTAATGATCGTGGAAGTAGGAAGGGTGTACTTATTTTTTTCCTATCTGGTTTTTCAATGTTGGTTTACATTTTGGCAGGAACAAATACTACTTATTGCTATCAGTTGTGGTTTCTTGTTGGTGGTTGTGTTACTGTTGTTACCTGGGGTTATTTGTTTGTTTATAGAAGTTGGTGAGGATGACTCAATTGTTATTTAAGCACTGATGAATAAGAACATCAAATTGAAGGGGTGTGTACTTTCTTTTTTTTTCCCTGACTGTCCTGTGGAGGCTGTGTTCGTGGTCTGAACAATAGCAATACATAGCAAGATGCTCAAAGAAACTTGCAGCTCATTTCCTCATAAAACTGCACTCATTGTACCAAAGACTACTGTTTTTTTATTTTTTAACCAAGGAGTCGTCAGAATATTGACTTTTAAATTTATTACTGTTTACTGCACTTTATAATAGAAATTTTGAATGTAGAAACATTTCATTTCATTATTTTTGAAGGCATCTTTGCTCTACAGCATGTCTTTGCATGTACTTTTACACAGTACTGTATTACTTTGAGGAATTTTCTCTTGTATGGTATTGCACTGTTAAATTCTTGAACGTGATTGGTCAGAAGGTTTTATATAGTGCAGCAGCTCTGACAGTAATTTCAAAGCACATGTTTATAACGTGCTCCTTCAAATACATTTTGGTTTTCCATTTTGACTGTAGTAACAGCTCATTCACAAGGAATTCGTTTAATGCTGCGTATAATCTACGTCTAATAGTAAGCAGGTTTAAAGATGTGTTCTTTAACAACCGAAAACCTTGCCATTGTTGATGAGCTGAAGTTTTTATAAGGAGACGATTTAAATAACTTTTTATTTTAAACAAGCTGCATTTTATTTATTTATTTATTTATTTGTCTTACTTCAAGAAAAAGTGATTGAACAACAGCTGGTGGCTGCTACAACACAAGTAATAACACAAACTAGCTTTGTGGAACTAACTCTGGACGTTCCACTGCAGAAACAAATAACTACATGGATAAAGAATTTGGCGTGTCATTCTTCTAATAAATGACTTTGTTAAATTGCTGTAGTATATGAGGAATCAAACACTCCATGTCATGTCATACCACCCCACCATTGATTATTTTCAGCCACAGCGTTGTTGAATGCTCGAATCTGATTGGTCAGAATGCGAAAGGCTGCAGTGAACACTCGTTTAATTTCACTGCGCTCGTTTTAATGCATTATTATTTCTCTAGGTAACGGCTCCTACACGGGGACTTGTATGGCAGATGCTCTACA
>JAFFST010055363.1:45815-56110 GCA_022414735.1 Noturus placidus
CAGACACAGAACATACATAATACATATTACAAAGCCAGACCACCATAGAAAAGAAGAGAGCAAAAGAAACAAAATCATAGACAATTAACACAATACTGTCAGCATCCACGTCCCCAACAAAGAATAGAAAAGGTTGCCAGATTTTGTAAAATTTCCCAGTCGCTCCCCTGACAGTGGACCTAATCTTTTCCAATTTAAGATGACACATGACGTCCCTGACCCAATGACTATACACTGGTGGAGCAGGATCAGAGGGTCTCTATGCTGTTGTTGTTTTGCTGTACTCTGCATGTTGAACTGGATGTCGTGTTTTCAGGTGGTGTAACCAAACCTGTCGTGGAAAAGTGCTTCGGCACTATACCCCCTCATGGAATTTCTGCTGAACAAACACTACAGCTGGCAAATTTGATGTCCTTATCAGAAACTTTGAAGTATTTCCAAAATGCTGACGCGATCGCCCTTTGCCGAGTATCGTCATGATAACCGTCGGTTGGATCGCAAGTGAAATCTGAGCGCTGAGTACTGAGGGGCGGGGCAGGGTGGGGCAGG
The DNA here is from genome assembly GCA_022414735.1 of Noturus placidus. Lineage (NCBI taxonomy): Eukaryota > Metazoa > Chordata > Actinopteri > Siluriformes > Ictaluridae > Noturus > Noturus placidus. The sequence goes on from JAFFST010055363.1 coordinate 46,365, forward strand.
GCAGCACATATTTCCAGCTCATGTTTTCAGCCTTTATTTTTCTCTTTCGACTAAAAACTAAAAAATGCCATTTTCGGTCGAATATTTCTGCCAGCCGAAATTCCGGTGCATCCCGAGTTGTTACTATAGAAACGATAACGTATTAGAAACGGGCGTGTTGATATAATCCTGTGATTTGCCTTGCTGCCGGAACTACTGTCCGAGCTCCTGCTATAGAAAGTGAATGAACACCCTTTGAACAAGTCAGATTCGAGAATTAAACAGCAGTGTTTGCACTCACAATCAAAACACAGCACTTAACACGCACGCATTTGGGTTTTCTATCCGTATTTCCCTTTATATACGTCTTCTCGTTTCCTCTCTCTCAGCTCTGCTGTTCAGTGCCACGTTCAGGAAGAAGATTGAGAAGTTGGCACGGGACATTCTCATTGACCCGATCCGTGTAGTGCAGGGAGACATTGGAGAGGTGTGGTGTTTGTTTGTTTCTTTAGTTTTTTTTTTTTTTATCTTCTTTCATTGTATAACACATGCAGGGATTACAAATGCATATAGTATTTTAGGTAATGGGTCCCAAAAATATATGCTGGAGGTTTGAAATGTACATCTGAGAGCTGAAATTCTGAGAGAGGCATAGAGTTTCATTACCTTAAGACCATAAATACATGCGGGAGTATTTGCAATTTTGTCCCTAGTCTTGCGAATAGCTGCGACATGTGCATGATGTTAACGTTTTCTCTCTCTCATGTTAATGGTTCCCCCACTAGGCGAATGAAGACGTGACCCAGCTGGTGGAGTTGTTGCCGAGTGGCTCGGATAAGTGGCCGTGGCTGACACGGAGACTGGTGGAGTTCACCTCAGCTGGCTCCGTGCTCATTTTCGTGACTAAAAAGGCCAACTCTGAGGAGCTGGCCACCAACCTGCAGCAGGAGGGCTACAGCCTGGGCCTGCTTCATGGAGACATGGACCAGAGCGAGAGGAACAAGGTCATCAGTGACTTCAAGAAGAAGAACTTGCCTGTCCTGGTGGCCACTGATGTTGCAGGTGAGCAAGTCGGGCTGTAGTGCATGTCACACGTCAAAGAATATTTTTTTAAACGGACGACTCTGAGCGAAATATTCCGAAAAGCAGGTGATAAGAGTCCAGCGTCGGTGGGAACTCCTTTAATACGGTTTAAAAAGCATCTCGGGGAAATTCCTCAAGAAACTCTCGAGAAAACCCCAAGAATACATTTCTGGAAATTTCTAGGCGAAAATCTTTGATTTATTTTGGATTTTTTTTATCATAACATAATTCCCATGGTTCCATTTGTGTTACTCCAGAGTCTTGATGAAGTGTGTGTAAACTTAGTGTAGTGTATACGTGGCTGTTCTGTTTTGTTTTATTTTTTATCCGGAAACCTGCTTTAGGGCTGCGTGGTGTTTTTCCTTCATTATTTAGTTGTGTTGTCCATTTTATGATATTATTCATGACCGCTGTGTGTTCTGCTTTTTGTTTTTTCTTATCTCAGCTCGTGGATTGGACATTCCTTCAATCCGTACTGTCATAAACTATGATATTGCCCGAGACATCGACACACACACGCATCGCATCGGCCGAACAGGTCGCGCTGGAGAGAAGGGCGTGGCCTATACTCTGCTCACAAATAAAGACACCTCATTCGCCGGCGACCTAGTTCGTAATTTAGAGGGAGCGAATCAGAGTGTCCCGAAGGGTCTGATGGATTTGGCCATGCAGGTGCATTACTAATTTCCCTGTGCTCAACCGGATTACATATTATTATCCTGATGATGTTATATCGAAAGTGTCTTAATACATTTGAACTATATACTGACCAGTTCAACTCTTCTCATCCAGAATCCCTGGTTCAGGAAGTCCCGTTTTAAGAGTGGAAAAGGAAAGAGGCTGAACGTCGGAGGTGGGGGTCTTGGCTACAGGGAGAGACCGGGCCTAGGATCCGATTCCTCAGTGGGTTTCTGACTGAACAACCAATCTAAATTATTTATTACATGGTTTTAATTATAAATATGTTGGTAAATTTGGCTTTGTATCCATTCCACTAACTGATTCTTTTTCTGTGAACCCAGGAGCGCAGTACTGGTTCTGTCCTTGGCAACTACGAGTCCTACAAACCCCCTACTGGAGCTATGGGAGATCGCATGGCTGCCATGAAGCAAGCCTTTCAGGTAACCAGCATGCACTCTGGCACCTTCTACTCTTTGCTGGCTGAAGCTCCTACAGCAAAAACACACTTTTGTCTTCACTGAATATCTCAATACTTTACAAATAAAAGATTACAAGATTAAACAAACTCTATCTACGACTATAAAATCTTGAAATGTATGATTTATAGATTTATTTATTTTATCAGCTTTTTCCAGTGTCTTCTGGAGCACCAATTTTGTAATCTTTTTATATGTAAAGATGCGAGTAAATCTTATATACTGCTTATATTCTGTTATACTGCTTCCAGAGATGCGCACGCCAGCGCTAAAGCATTCAGAGCTTTATACATCACGAACAGATTTTGGTGGTTAGTGTGAAACTTGGGTGTACAATGTAGCTTGAAGGCTGAAGACTTTTTCTGGAACAGGGGCTGTAGTTTTCTGAACAACGCACATTTGTTCCTCCCAACACGCTCATTCTCACACCGATTTCCTCACCTTAATGTTCGTCTCACTAACGGTTCCGCTCTCCGCTGTTCCTTCTTAGGCTCAGTACAAGAACCACTTTGTGGCAGCATCAGGTATCTCTCCCAAGCTCAGCGCCCAGTCGAACAGCACATCAGGTTGGACAAGTGCAGGGAGTCTGAGTTCTGTGCCGTCTGGAGCCCCTGAAGGAAGCCGTACGCCCTCCTCTCCCTCCCCCATGCCCCCTCCACCTCCAGCCTTCAGTTTGGGTACTAAGCTGGCCGGCTTCAGTAGCGCCGTGTCAGACTCTTACTCCTCCTCCTCCTCCTCATCTTCCTCCTCTTCCTCGTCCAGAGAGGATTCCCGCCACGACAGGAGTCGCCATGGAGACAGCCACCATCGCCACAGCGACAGGGATCGGTATGGTGACCGGGATCGCCACGGGGATCGTGACCGGGACCGAGATCGTCACGGTGACAGTCGTAATGGCGATGGTGGTCGCCGTGAGAGGGAGAGGGACAGTTGGAAGGGAGAAAAGGAGGGTGGGGAAAGGGCAAGCTCACACAGAGGAGGTGAGGACAGCTTTGCTGTTCCGGATCCACCAAAACGGAAGAAGAGCAGGTGGGACAGTTAGAGCGAAACCCACAGGAGATGTCGAATGAGCAGCTCTGGGATCAGCCAGCCTTCTCAGCAGAGTCCATCTGTCTGCTGTTGCTCAAATGTCAACACATAAAGGGCACTGAAGACTTTGAGAGAGTTAAATCTGCGTGTTCTCTTCAGTGGAATCTGTGTCGCTCTTTCCGTCAGGCGGCTGATCATGTTGTTTTAAGCAGTGAATGGGAAAGTGTGAATTATAGAGAAGCACATGTAGAACAGTCATGCAGGCCTTTCTCTGTGTGTGTGTGTGTGTGTGAATTCATCTTTCTGGCCATGTTTTGGGGAGAAATTATTAGGACTTTTTTTTTTTTTTTTTTAGAAATTACTTTGGTTTATAGTGATACTTTGTGAATAATAAATAAAAAGAAGCAATTTCAACATTTATGATTTATAAATGAGAAATGATTCAAAGACTTGCAGTCATTGATGTAATGCTCCGAAGTATCTGTGAGTGATCTATTTTATAGGTTTGTCTTTGTTCTGTATTTTAGTACACACCGTTACAAGCTTCCACAGATTTGTGCCATTACATAATCCACTTCTATCCGGTCTGTAGTTTTATTTGTTTACTTTATTTAATGTACTAGGTTATGTACTAAGTTACCATCAAACTCATGGCTTCAGTTTGGTATCTGGCACTAAAGAGAGCGAAGGTACCGAGTCCTACGCTGCCAATGACTGCATTAAAAAAATAATAGTTTGGTAGAGACCTGGAATAAATAATAAATGTGCTGTGTATTAATTTTTTTTTCCAGTCTACTAGATTCTGAAGGCTTACCTAAGAGCACTAAACTATTTTCATGTATTTCATCCATTTTGTGATCCTGTTGCAGTTACATAAGTCATACAATATCAACCTGGCTTAAATAAACATGATAAGACCTTGTTGAATAATGTTGTCTTTATTTCCAAGGCATGTATTTCTGGCACGTGCAGCGACACTTGTATGATTTTTAATTTTATGCGTGCTTATGTGCATTCATTTCATTTATTTGTCTACATGCATAGCTGCTATGGTAATTAATCTTGGTTGAGATTCCCAAAAGCATTGCGGTGCTCCAAAAGTGTAATTTATTCTAAAGCAGTATTTTATAGGATGACCCTGTCTTCTAGTAGTTTCCGTCTTAATTTCTTTTCAGTCCTGTTTAAGAGCAGTGGTCCTACTTTAAAGTGCATTAGTGTGATTTTTTTTGTTGCCACATATCAATAAATGTCCTGTGCCATCACAAGACATATTTAATGTTGTGTACACACGAGTGTATAACAATGGGGTGTCCAATTTTAACTGGAAAATACCGGTGTGGGTGCAGGTTTTCATTTCAACCAAGCACAAGCCACACCTGGGTCTATTAAAAGTCAAGATCAACTGATTAAACAGGTGGAATCAAGTGTGGCTGCTGCTTGGTTGGAATGAAAACCTGCATCCACACTGGCCCTTTGGTGATTAGATTGGTCACCCCTGGTATAACACATTGTAAGACATGCCAACCTGTTGGGTTCTGTACACAAATTAATTTTGAAGTAATATTTTTTGTAAAAGCTGCCATGCATTTGTGCTGTTAACCAAGCTATACTAAACGTCCACTTGAGTGGCCAGGTCATGTGACAAAGACAATCTCTTGGTCCAATCACATGCAAGGAGCATTAAAATTCTAATTGCTTGCATCTGTGAGATGGGTAGTTCAACACGTTGAAAAGAGTAGCATTACTTACATAAACAGAAAGTGCTCTGCCAGTACTGTTGTGTTTACACTTGTCTGTTAACAGCCATGGGTTTAAACCTAGTGGGGTTCAGTGTGCTGTTGATTTGGGCAGTTGGATTTTCAGCAGCACAATGGTCGGGATTGAGGAATGTTCCTGCTGGCTTTCACCCTAACAAGCCAGGTCAGCCTTCACTGCAAATGAATGCTGGATTGCCTTCTCAGTGGATGCAAAGTGGTTCCCAGAGTGGAAGCCGTGCATTAGCCCCACTTGGGCTGCATCTTCAAAATCCTTCAGATGCTCAAGCTCAGCCTTTGAAGAAACTGACTTGGCGTTTTCCAGCAGCACCACAAATCCCAACCCCACCAGCAGCACCACAAATCCCAATCCCACCAGCAGCACCACAAATACCAACACCAGTGCACTTGGAGACACCATCAGAAGTTGCTCCTACCCAGGGTGTAACAGCAAAGTGCAATGAGACTGCAGTGTATGTAGAGGTGAAAAAAGACCTGCTTGGTAGTAGTGCACCCCTCAATATTGCTGCTCTCACACTGGGAGGCTGTGCTGCCAAAGGGGTGGATGTTTCTTCTCAAGTCATTGTCTACGAATCAGAATTGCATGGCTGCAACAGCAAGTTGACCGTAAGTCTTCTACTTCTAAATACCCCTAGTTGTGTTTGAAGCTCACTATCAGACCTCACTTAACACTTGCATCTCTCATTCAGGTGACTGCAAATGAGCTGGTCTACATCTTCAACCTTAGTACTGCTTCGATGCCTTTTAGTGCTCCCATTAAAAGAAGCACTGGTGTTAAGGTTTTAATTGAGTGTCACTACCTGAGGTATTGCTCTGTTCCAAGAAATGTTTAGGTTTACTTGGGACGATGTGATCATTTGTGATGGTCCTGTCTTGAATGCTTTCCAGATTCCACAATGTGAGTAGCAGTGCTCTCCTGCCTGCTTGGGTTCCATATGCTTCTGCCCAAGCTGCAGAGGAACATCTTGTTTTCTCCTTGAGGCTCATGATGGGTTGGTATCATGGTTAAACTGGTAGGTAGTTTGTTTATGGATGAGTTACTAATGAAGCAGCTTCTTGTAGATGACTGGATATCTGAAAGACCTTCTGCCTACAACTACCACCTGGGTGAGCTTATAAATATTGAGGCATCTGTAGTGCAGTTCAACCATGTGCCCCTGCGTGTCCTTGTAGACAGCTGTGTGGCCACTGCTGTCCCTGATATAAATGCAGTCCCCAGATATTCCTTCATTGAGAACCATGGGTGAGTGAAGGTGGTTTGAGCCTTTGTAAGTTGTCCTGAACATTCCTAACTGGTGTAAATCCTTCCAGGTGCTTGATTGATGCCAAGCTTACACAGTCCAGTTCCCACTTCATGCCCCAGACTCAAGCAGCTAAGCTGGGGTTTCAGCTGGAGGCATTCAAGTTTCAGCAAGTGACCAGTAACTGGGTAGGTGATGACTGTTTGGTCAGTGGTGATGGGCATGTTTAACTGTCAGGATGTAACTTGTTCTCCCTTTGTTTCCAGTTCTATATTACATGCATCTTGAGGGCAACAGCAGCATCTGCCCCTGCTGATGCTGAGCACAAGGCTTGTTCCTTCTCAGGCAATAGGTATGTTGCTGCTAGTGTTGGTACAGTGCAGGTGAGCTGTAACTGACACACTACTGTTTCTTCCTAGATGGACTGCTGCATATGGAGCTGACCAGGTATGCAGTTGTTGCAACAGCAGCTGTGGTTTGAGGAAGGGGCGTGATCTCCCATCAGAGCAAGGTATTTTGGAGAATCATGTTCATGTAATTTGTCTTTGTGTTGTATGACCAGAATTGCCACTACACAACCCCTGATTCTGTTGTGGTATTGTACCCTGTTCATGCACTTTTATTTGCAGACTTGCACCTGGAGAAAGTGAGCCTTGGCCCCATCATGGTTCTGGAAAATGTCTGGTAGTCTAATGACTGTCTAAATAAAATTTTATAACTTGTATGTCTTGTGATGCCTTGTTTCTTCTGACACACAATTGTGTAATATGGTCTTGTAATTAGCAGAGTGCAAACAAGGACTCTAGCAAAACTAATTGACCACCTAACTAAGAGGGCTAGCCAGAAGATGGTTGACATTAAGGTGCCATCCAAACATTCCATTTTACCAGAACCCACCATGCCTGTGGTCCCTATAGATTTGTGCCTTTTTAACCAAGAGAATTTATTAACCAAAGACTTAAATAAACCAAGATGTTGGGATTGTTGGAGTCCTGAACACCTAATTAGAAGGCTAATTTACTCCTTATGGCTCTTGGTGTTGTGGAATGAATTGAGATTGGCCATGAACTTGTGCTTGAAGCAGTTGTCCCCAGTTGAATAGACTTGAAGGAATACTACATGCTATGCTGGAAGGTTTTTCTATTTCTAAACTTCCTGCACAGGGGCTCCTAATCAGTTTAAAAGGATCCTGGTATTTCTTGCAGGTTTCTGAATGATGCTTGTCACCACAAAATTTAAGGCGGTTGCATTAGTGGCAATTTTTGGTAATCCATCCTACCTGGGATTGCCACTGTGTAGTTTTTAAATGGATTTCTAAGATGCCTGACTTGACAAACCACACTTGCTGCACCATTGGGTTTATAGATCCCAAATGATCAATTATGTATGCTTGAACATAATACACCAACTATCCAGAACCAAGAAGTTCTGACCATCACTACAGATGATTTTGCGCAAACTATACATTAAATCCAGTAATGTATCTTGCTCCAGGAACCTCATTGTCATGGTGTTCAAAGATTTGCTTTCCAGGTGGACTGGAAAACGGAAGCACACGAGTGCTTACAGGTATTCATGTTGTAACTGGCATGACTTGCATAGTAGTGTAGTGGGTGTGTACTCTCTCTTGCGTTGTGTTATTTAGACGATGAGGCGCTGACTCTCTTTGGCAACCACAGCCGTTTATTCACGAGGACAGGCTGATAAAACAAAGGTCTCACAGTCATGCAATTTGCCATAGAGAGCTCCAACACGAGGACAAGCTACTGCAGACTGGGGATTATGGGTAAGAACTCACCCTAACGTCAGCAGAATAGCACCAATAGATGGCGCTCGTGTTACATGAAAAGCCTTTCTCGTATAGAAATTACTGGTTAAATGAAAACTTACATTTTAATAGCAAGTGGAATTATTCACTCCTCTACATTCCCCCCTATTGATCTCCACTTGCCCATTAAAACAAATAAAATGAAGATAAAAATAAAAAAACCTTCAAATATATGCTGTGAGAACACCATAAAGCAAAAACGTATCAGGTACCAACAACTACATACAATTACAGTGGATAAGAAAGGAAAAAAAAGAAAAATATTACAGTACTGTTTATACCACAGGTATCAAGCATTCCAGTCAGTGACTATTCCTGAAGAATCAGAATGGGAAAGGGCTGCAAATCCTTCCAACACTCATAGGAAAACATGCCCGTGTACATGTTAGGCTGCTAGATACCACATAATTTACACAGTACAATTGACAACCACCTGGACACACAACATCGCAGGTCATGCAGGTTCCTATAACCTTATAAAGGTTGCCCTCTTCTGAAAAAAAAACTAAATGCCACTTTATCATACAAAATGACATGATCCATAAACATCAAAGATCAGCAAGAACTCTCTGTTGCATATTCTGAATGAGCCTGAATACAGGTCTAACAACTCTCCCACATCTAGTTCTAGCACCTTGTATCATATCACTGCCAGCAGTGCTGGAATGGGGACGTCCTACTCTAGCTACAGTCAGGGGATCTACAACAGAAGACTACAAGTTGGGTGCTGACATAGGGGTAAGTCTCAAGCCAGACTGGTCTGCAGGACAGTCAACGTCAGCCGTCAACTCAGGTGAAACTGACCAGTCCTCTGCATCAACAGATAAGTCATCGTAAACAGTCTGGACTGGATGGTCGACAGTCCCCTCCAGGTCGAGAGGTGAGTCACAAGAGACGGTCTGAACGGGTTTGTCTGTATTCAAAGTGCTCAGTCGATCTCCATTTGAGTCTGGAAGTCGAGAGACCCAAGATACAGTCCTGTTCTCTGGATCACAATCAGGCAGTATGGCAGAGCCCACATCGTCATCCGGCAAGGAATCATCTGTAGCACCAGTAGTAAGGCCACTCACACAGGAGCTGTCGTCTTCAGATCCAGTCGGTATTGGCAAGAAATTGACAGGCATTATCAAATTTCTGTGAACTACCTTCTCTTGACCTGTTATACTGTTCTTGATCCTGAAGGTGTGTGTGTTCCCATGTTTCTCTACAACAGTGTACAGGTGACTGTCCCAGCGATCAGCCAATTTCCTCTTTCCATGCTCTCCTTTGTTGTCTAAAAGAATCCTGTCTCCAACCTCCATAGCTGCACCCTTGAACTTCCTGTTGTATAAGGCGGCTTGTCTCCGCTGCTGTTTAGTGGAGGAGATCTGAGCGACTTTTACGGCTTCCGCTAGGTCATGCCTGAGACGCTGCACATAGGCGTCATAATCCACCAGCTGATCGTCTAAAAGGGCAGATCCAAACATTATGTCAACTTGTAGTCGGGGGGTTCGGCCAAACATTAGCTGAAACGGAGCATACCCTGTGGTCTCATGCACTGTGGCATTATAGGAAAAGGTAAGGGATCTCAGCAGCTGGGGCCACCTGTGCTTCGCCTTGGGAGGAAGGGCCCTTATCATACTTCCAAGGGTGCGATTGAACCTCTCAACAGCTC
>JAFFST010055364.1:26639-37531 GCA_022414735.1 Noturus placidus
GGATCACCCGGGCCGGGATTCGAACCACCAACCCCACGATTAGTGGATTAGTGGACAACCCACTCTACCCACTGAGACACAGCCGCCCTGTTTCTGCATCAATACCATCCTCAGAGCATCTGATATATTTGTTCCGGTTCCAGGATTTGGCAGATCGATCGATGCGATTTGATTGGTGGTGTTTTCATGGTTAAAAATGTCTCCTAGAATACGGCAAAGATGTAGCTCATGGACTTCGTGAATAAAAGAGATACTCTTGCATATTTGATCATGGGGCTAAGGGGAAAGGTCTGTGGTTGGTCCTGTGAAATTAGCTGGTTCTTGTCCCTGATTATTCCAAACTCTAGCAGCTTCATTCTCAATGTGGTTTCTGGGGACCCCAGGTGCCTGTAATTTATATCCACGGAAATATCCATGCAGATCACCATCAAATCGCATGGATATTACTATCAATTGAATTATTATTATATTATTATATTTCCAGCCTTGACATTCCACTACAACTCGATAACGAAACACGCAAGCATAAATAATAAATAACGTATGACAATTGAATCTAAGTGTAATTATAACAAAAGCAGGAAGTGCTGTTAATATGATACACAGGCTGAGCGGAGAGGTTCGTGAATAAAAAGCAACCATCAAATGGCCTGAATAAATGATGATTTTATATATTCGTCCTGTTGTTGTGAAGATGACATCTCTCCTGTGATCACATTCCAGAGGTCCCGGGAAAATTGTTTTACTCTTACTGGCTGCAAAAACGTCTGACAAGCGCTAGCACATCAAATATTGAACATAGAATACAGTCTTCAGTAGAGGTTAGGAAGTGCTAATTAAGAAAGAAAAAATCTTACTGAGAAAAATGCTAATTGCTATTTTGATGAAAGTCTCCATCAGTAACAATGCCAGAGTGTCTTGTTTACTTGTCTTGTTTACTAATTGCTTCAAAGCGCTGGAAAAGATAGTTATTGACTGTATATATTTCTCCACATAGCTTCTTATATGCTAGTGTTAAAAAAATTTAACAGACAAACAGAAGTTTGACTAACCAATTAAATGACAACATTCATGATTCTGAAGCTTGTCACTAACAAAGCATACTAAATATACTACACACTCTGCATGTCGAGCATCTGAGGCTAAGGCTTTGTTCTACATAAAACATCGAAGCGTTCCCCCAGAGCATCAGAAATGTACCTAGCACAATTAGCAAGACCAGTGGGTTGCATTATTCAAACCGAACAGCATTATCGGAAATTCAAACACGTGTCCTTGGCGTTTATTCCAGAACAAGCGCCGTGTTCTTAAACATATTTCAGAGAAACTCAAGTCAGTGATATCTTTATTATTTTCCATCATACTGTCCGACACAATCCCCGCACAAAACCATCATCCACTCAGTCGAGTAGCCTTCCAGGCTTCATAAAGTATGCCATTGCTCAATGTTTACAGGCTCTGTCTGAAATACAGACGGGACTGTGGGTGTGAAATCCTGTGCCGTGTGTTTGCAGGCTCCAGCGGTGGAGGATAATTATCCCTCCGTACATGGCTCAGTTCTCTCTTTCTCCCCCTGAGATGCTCACACTGCTATGGATCTGTTGTAGTCATCGGATATAGTGGGGTGCTGGAGATATTACGCTCTCGGGTTGGTAGCTCTTTTGGTTGCTGGCTCTTTCTTTAAATTGATCCAAATCGTGCTTATATTTCTTCCCTAAATCGCGAGTTCCTGTTAAGGTTTGATGGACAGCTAAAGAGTCGTTCTGCATTTTCTACGGCTGACGAGAATCTTTTTTGTAAAACATCATCTTTTTAGCACTCGCTCTCTTGTTAAAGGAGGTCGGCGAAGGTGTGCGGCGAGGACGACGAAGCGCCATACGCAGCTAATGGCGCTGTAATGGGGTTAAATTTCAGCGCCCCGGCTTATTCCTGCCGGCACTTAATGAAGCGTGAGGCCTTCGCCAGCCGAGCGATTAGCATCTTAAATATGCTTCGGCGTCTGAGCCGGGAGAAATTGAGACAAAGAGAGAAAGGAAAAGGATGCATGGGAAGTCTCCATCGAGCTGCATACAGAGGGTCAATCGCTCAGACTGTCTTTCTTTTGACCTCTGGTGTAGATGCTCTTGTAATGAGCCTTATATTACCTCCACGAAACAGAAATAGGGGGAGGGATCCAATTAAAACCCCAGGTTAGTGATAGAAATAAAGACTACAATATCTCTTGACTTTCTGAAGGCACATCGGTGGTGTAATTAAAGGCCCTTGGCCGATGCTTTCAGGGTGATCTGTAAAGAGGCACAGAGCAAAAGCTCGTCCACATACACACACTGAATCGCTTACACAGAGAGATTGCTGAATGGTCAACGCTTTTTAGTCTGTTCTGAATACATCCTGACATTGGCTCACAAATGGACTTAGTCATCAATATAAGCAAACGCAAAACAAAGCAAAAAATATATCCAATCAGTTCCTATTATTTATCATTTATACCATTATTTAGAATATGAAAAATCCATTTCATCACCAAAGAATGCTTACTTCGATCTCTCGGAGATTTCCCAAGGTTCCTCATTGTATGCCGTAGCTACAGAACAGGCAAAAAGTAAGCAATTAGCCGAAGCCGCAAGCATCGAGATAATGCCCGGAGATTGATCGCTAGCCCACAGAAATGAGAAAGTACAATAAATGTCCCTAAAAACCCGTATGGGAAAACTACAGCCACATTTCAGGGAGCCCTCATTAATGGGCTGCATCGGTTTGACGAAATATAAAGCTGGCAGTGTGTTAGAATAGAAGAGGGTTTGTGTATCAGGAGGACAGAAAACAATCCAAATCAAAAAAGAAGAGGGGGAAAACGGCTAGCAGGACCGTTGTACGTGGTGAAGGAAATGACCAATGAATTACGGGGATCAACTGTAAGCTCAGGTCAGAACATTCAGGAACTCCGATGTCGGAGGAGTGAAAACCCGGAAAGTGTAACGTACAGTATAAGAATGAGCACATTACTATAAACCTGTGATTGACAGCTGCACCACTCTCAGAGCTGCTGTTATAGAAAATTCATCAGCACCTTCTAACCAAACAGAATCGACAATTCAACAGGATTCGATATAAAATGGTATTAAGTATAAAAACCTTGACGCCAGCAGAAAGGAACTTATAAGTGATTTGTTTTAGCTGAACAAAAGGATTGTGTAGACCAGCCGTAGCCTTGGCTAGAGATCACGGTCACCAATAATCAATCAGAAGAGCTTTATGCATTTTGTTTCGGCCGGAGCTCCAACAATCTTTGGTCTAAGGAAGTTGGTCTGTTCGCCACTCTGTATAGTATGAAGCCTATATCAGTCTCTCAGCATGCAATGCATGTTCGTCCTCACTGGGAGAGGACTCCACCAAATCGGAGCTGTGGCTCAGGTTGTGGCTCAGTCGGTAGAGCGGGTTGTCCACTAATCGTAGGGTTAGCGGTTCAATTCCCAGCCCACATGACTCCACATGACTCCACATGACTCCACATGACAAAGTGTCCTTGGGCAAGACACTGAACCCTAAGTTGCCCCGGATGGCAAGTTAGCACCTTGCATGCAGCTCTGCTACCATTGGTGTGTGAGTGTGTGTGTGAATGGGTGAATGAGACACAGTGTAAAGCGACTGGATATAGATATAACGTATGCTCAGCATACAGTCATCTCCTTCTACTGAGTTGTTATTGGCCTACATGGACTTTGCTTGTCATGGCACTTTGTTTTCTGTTGGCCTCATGCGCTCTTATAACTCCTGACGTGTTGCGGAACTGTGTACTGTGCATTCCATGTTGAGAAGGTGTCCGATCCTATTCTGCGGCAAACAAAAGGACTTCCCATGTGTAAGGAGAAAGCTATAGCCAGAGGAAGGATTGTCAGATTCACTTATGTCTACGTGGAATTTTCTTCTCCTGCATGGCTGTACTTGTTTTATTGTGGGTTTAACTAATTACGGAGCTTTCTCCGGCACCAGTTTTGCACTTCTCCTTGTGAGATGAAGTCTTTTTGGACTGTGAGTTCACTCATGAAAAATGTGCATGTCTAATCGAGGGCTGTTTGAATGCTGGCTTGTGGTGAACCATAGGGGGCTGGAGAGCTCACATTCTCTGTCAATTATTACCTGACAAGTCTATTCTAATATGAAATAAATGAATACAAAACAATCTAAACACAACTGAATCTCAGACTCCTAGAAATGCAACACCCGGCTTTGATGTCTTACTTCGACTATGCTGATTTGTCTGATCTGTCTAAATACAAAAAAAAAATAATAATAATAAATGGACATTATATTTATTCATTTAGCAGACCCTTTTATCCAAAGCGACTTACAAATGAGACACACTCACACACCAATGGTAGCAGAGCTGCATGCAAGGTGCTAGCTTGCCATCAGGGGCAACTTAGGGTTCAGTGTCTTGCCCAAGGACACTTCGGCATGGGATCACCCGGGCCGGGATTCGAACCACCAACCCTACGATTAGTGGATTAGTGGACAACCCGCGCTACCGACTGAGCCACAGCCGCCCAATTTTGTCCAATGTAAGTCTAAAGCATGTACACGTACAATGAAGAAATACACCCAGATACATCTTTGATTTGGCTCTCTAGAACAAAGGGGTTCATTTTGACACATGGTTCCAGGTAGAACCCTTTTAGGAAAGTAAGACAGCTCCTACATTTCTAAACGTCTTTAATCATAATTGATCAATTTTACTAAGTGAGACAGTATCATCGGCACATGATTTTCCTATTCTGCCCTCTCCTCCAGCTGATCACTCAGAATGATGAATTGACTGTCCTTAGCGGAACTGGGCAGCGCTTTAGTGGACTTCATCTGCTCTCAGTCCCTCTGCTGGTGCTAAATCAGTAGCTGCTGGCTGCAAGCCCTCCTTGTGTTTGCTTAATAAGTCTGGCGCTATCGGCATCTATACGGCCCTATCAATATAAACCTTTACAGCTCACCGCCCCGCTCGTTCATCTTCAACCACACATGGGAGAAATCCTTATAGCCAAATTCCCATAAAGAGAATAGATCCATAAGGATGCCTGGCTGGCTGGAGGAATCTCGGATTCAGATTGCTCATCACAGACCATTTCATAGTTGGACAAACAAACAGTTCTCAGGCCAAACAGATTGCAAATTATGGAAGGGGGTAGAACTGGACCGTCTGGCTAAACAAGAGATCCGTTCAATCTCATGGCATGGCATGGCAAGACAGCTGAGAAAGAAGCCGTAGTGTTCCTAGTCCACACATAATCAACACGATCAAAGGATAGTTTCTTGTTATAATTCTAGACTGTAGGATAGCATATTATTCTTCTGTCCATCCATCCATCCATCTTCAACCGCTTACTCCTTTTCAGGGTCACGGGGAACCTGGAGTCTATCCCAGGGAGCATCGGGCACAAGGCGGGGTACACCCTGGACAGGGTGCCAGTCCATCACAGGGCACAATCACATACACACTCACACACACATTCATACACTACGGACACTTTATTCTTCTGTGTGAGAATCAAAATGGCCCTGTATTCAAAGGCGATAGTTAAACTCATGCTTTGCATCAGACAGCAATCATATGGAAATGAGGAAGAAAGATGTGTTAACATGATGTAAATTCTGCTGCACATTCAATCCGTATTCGTATCAAACTTTCAGCACACGTTACACCTATACTCCAACAACCGTTTCACAAATAACAATGCACATGGCCACCTTATAACGTTTTATAACTTTACTCGAACTCTCAGGTCCACCATTACTGGTCTAATGATGGTGACTAAGATCACGCTAACATCAGTGGAGAGGATATGTTTCCGTGTCAAAACCACCAGACCGCAGTACCATCAAGTTAAACTTGACTTTTCTTCCAACAATTTCCCCGTTCTTCTTCCTGCTAGTGTTGGGTTTTGTTGTTTTGTTTTGCCATGATGACTGTTGCACAGAGTGTTAATCATTTAAAAATAATGATACCAGCTGGGTCAAAATCTCATGCTGAAAGACAGATGTTAAATAAGGAACTCTAGGGACTGGGCCAAAGCATTGCGTAAGACATAGTCAGGGAAGTAACTCTTATTAAATGATACCGCATCATGTTAGATGGTATATGCAATAACAACAACAACAACAATGACAACAACAAACAAACAAACAAACAAACAAACAAACCAAAGCACTGCTGAGTCAATCTTTCCACCATGCTTAACAAGAAATAACTGTTGATGCATCCAAAGTTTAAGGAGGTTCTAAATCTACAAAATCACCCAATTCCTGTTCACATGACATGCATAGAGACATGATATCTAGTAATGGCTCTACCTTTCTAATCAGCTTAGAACCAATTCTGATTCTTATAGAATTGGGAGGGATTTCACCCCCCCCCCCAACAGACACACCCAGAAGACGGACGAACCAAAGAACCATCTAAAGTACTAGTTTTCTACACTCCTCATGGGATCTTTGGATGGTTATTGTTTCTACCTTGGAACCAAACCTGACAGGGAAACCTTCTGATTACAGAGGTTCCTATAGTGGGCCAAACTAAGGACTCAATTTACAGTAGTACTTGGAACTATTTTCTAAATGTGTACAATGTCCCTGGTCTCCACACTCCTTACGAGTTCTTTAGATAGTTTCTGGTTCTCTCTTTCTAAACGGTTTGGAACCCAATTCTTACAGGAAAACACTGTTATAGGATTCGACTTAAAATCTTTAAGGGATCCTCAAATTTAGGGTCCTAGTGTATATGTACATGGTGTATATGATGCCCTATTTAGGGGTTGTTGAGGGTTCTATATTTTGAAATGGCTTGGAACCACTTCTAACAAGGAGTGGATCCCTCACTTATACGATTCATCCATTGACATATCAGTAACACCCACTTCTAATTATGGAATCATGCACAGCCTGGTTCCTGGTGTTCCTGGTGTTGACAAGCACCAGGAAGCTTCTGTTATTCCTGACAGCTAATGATCACCTGACTGTCTAGGCGAAATTTCACTCAATCTGGATCCCATCTCAGTACTTGCTACTCTCACAGGCTAATACTATTGCCTCTCTCATATTTACATGCTGGGTGTTTGAACTCGACCGTGTTTCAAACGAAAACATGGGGTGATAAACGTATTCTCTGGTGAGAATGCAGTTTGTATCAGAAAATCCACGACATGCCAGAGCTTGTGCTTTGAATCCTGCAGGGTGACAGCGTCATTCCCTCTTCACACCACATCATTAACATTAGCTAGTTTCCTTCCAATTTGAGTAAAAAGCCAAGGAAACCACAGCCTCACATTGACACAGCTCATCATGGCCACCACAGTGTCTCGCTAAGAGCTTTCAGAAGATTACAATACAAGGCGGCCTTTGCTGCATGCAAGGTCTGCCACTGCTGACACGTTAATTGTCTTAATTAACTTGTCCAGCAGCGAACCACTGGTCTGAGACTTTATTAAACAGGTTGTACAAGATCTCCACATATAATCAATTACTTCCTGCTTTATTTATTCTTAGTCATCCCTCGTTCTTTCCATCTATCCGCCTAAATGTTATACTTGCTCACGCGTTGTTACATGATAAAATATATAATTATCAAATTGCTCATCTTTAAGCATAATTCCTTCTTTGTATGGCTTCAATGAAACATCCCACAGCTGATTAGGGGAAAAAAAAAAAAAAAAAAGGCACCACCAAGTTTTCTCACTCAATATCTATCCATCCATCGTCAACCGCTTACTCCTTTTCAGGGTCACGGGGAACCTGGAGTCTATCCCAGGAGGCATCGGGCACAAGGCAGGGTACACCCTGGACAGGGTGCCAGTCCATCACAGGGCACAATCACATACACACTCACACACACATTCATACACTACGGGCACTTTAGACACGCCCATCAGTCTACCATGCATGTGTTTGGACTGGGGGAGAAAACCGGAGTACCCGGAGGAAACCCCCGACACATGGGGAGAACATGCAAACTCCACACACACATGGCCCTGGCGGGACTCGAACCCCGGACCCTGTAGGTGTGAGGCGGACGTGCTAACCACTATCTCATCTGATAAATATTCACTTTAGTGGCGATCAAAACTGCAAAGCTCACACCGTTTAGATGTATTTTCCCACCATTTTTTTCCTTTTCGCACAGCCAACAGATGTGGTGTTCAATAGCAGTTCCAATTACTTGAAAAAAAAAGAACGATGGGAGAGAGAATGAGAGAAGATAATTACACAGAGGAAGCCAGGCGGAAAATGGGGAAGCGAGGCGAGGCGAGGCACTCTGAGAAAACGCAGGGAAAACGATAGCACAAGCTCGATGATGGGCTGAAACATGAAGGAGAAAGACAAAAGTCTCCACAGAGACTCTTGTAGGACGTAAAACAGCTACAGTATACTGAAATCTGCTCGGGTGTACAGTAGTCTTGATTAATTAGGACTTTAGCCTTGTGTTCATCCAGTTAATAAATATGACTGATCTTCCTTCCTTTTAGAAATAGTCCACACTGCGTCTCGGCTCATAGGTTTTCGTCTTTGATTCTGTTTTGTCTCTGATTCCGTTAGAAGTGCTGCTCGTTTATCTGTATACCAAAATGAGCCTTGTAGCACCGAGATCAACGATGATAAATTGCATAGTGGAGAAACGCAACGAGACCGCCGGGTTTTGTTCATATAGCAGTTTGAGTCGCATCGTGGTGAAATGCGCAGAAAGCACATTATCAGAATGTTCTCTGCAGTATTTCGCTGAGCTTCGAGAAGACTCGGTCTCCCACAGGACCCCTGAGTCACAAAATCAAGCAAGCCAGTGAAGTCTTGTTCACACCACAGTGTTGGTGAGTTCTGGATCGGTCAGAAGGTGTTGATTAGTTTCCTAGAGCAGCAGTTCTGACATTCGTGCAGGCTCAATGGTTAAAAGGTTCTAGGTGACTGATCAGAAGGTTCAAGCCCTTGCACAACAAAGCTACCACTTTTGGACACTTGAGAAAGTCCCTTAAACCTATCATGGCTGACCCGGCACTCTGACCCTAGCTGGGATATGATAAGAAAAGTACATCACTGTACTCTACTGTACATGTGACAAAGGGCTTTTGATCATTTCTATAGCAGCGGTTGTATCTATAAACAGATACAACAGATATGGTACAGCGTTGCATTGTTGAATACAAAAATAAATAAATAAATAAATAAACAATTACTGTTGGAGAATTTAATAAGAAGAATAAAACTTCTAGATGTGCTACTTTCTGGAAATAATCCACTGTGACGTGGTAAAGGTAACTTGTCGTTGATTATTTACCTCCAACAGCACAACACCCAATGCTCGATTGCTGACAACTGATCGCCGTCACGGCCGAAAGCCAGACTCGGCCGTTTCGTGTTTCCACATCTATACCTGCTATAATCCTGAGACACGAGAGGAACGCTGTAATTGCTGGATTAAATATCCTCCTGTCGCCTGGGTAACTGAGCCTCAGCGGAATGGTGTAATGCTGAGGTGCCATGATTTACAGTTCAGCCATAGATTTAAGATTTTTGACCCTATGTTAGAGCGATACTGGAGACCATGATCGGAATAAACATAAGCGATGATTTGGTGATTCGTCGAAGGGGGAAGTACGCAGCATGTGAAATCAACAAGGTGGAACTCTTGGATTTGTTGGTTTAACAATCTAGAGATTTTACAGAACTGCAGACTTTCCAAAAATGTGGGAAAGAGCGATACACACGTAGCGAGTGTAAAGACATACATACATGCTTTTGAGTTAGCTCATGGGTCGAGTCAGACGTGTTTGAGGAGAAAGAAAAACCGTGTTAATCCAGCAGTGTGTTGTATGTGATGCGATGTGATAGAAGCATGTATAAATATGTAAATAAACACCCATGTATAAACGGTCAGATTCTTTCGCGGGAACGTTATTTTCCGACGCCATGGGCGACTTGTAAAAATACACCTACAAGCGACATGCCGGATAAGCCATGCGAGACACGGCGAGATGGTGTTTTCTGGAACGTGGGAGTGTTTTATCAGCGTTTGGCAGCAGTGTGGAAGCCGGGAGACATGAGCAAAGGGGGGCCAAGAAGGTGAAATCCCTCCCAATCCTATTAGCAAGGATTAGAGTTGCGAGTTTCCCGTCACCGCCGTGCACCACTGTAAATCGGCTAAAAAACGACAACAAAACACTAATGACATCGCTGATTTTATATATATATATATATATATATATTTCCAAGCGTAGGATGATTTAGCTGCAACCTCAATGAGGGTTTATGAGTTTATTATTTATTTCATCCCCCCTCCCGCCCTCTCTCCCTCCCTCCCTCCCCCACCTGAATCCCATCATTAGGAGGGCAAAGCATCAGAACCTCACAATTCCCTCGGTTTAGGCTGTGCTATCAGAGATTAGGCAAGGGAAAGGAAATAAAGTGGCATTTAAGCCAGAGTTAGTCACCGAGTTGTGCACACGGCATTACAGTCTCGGCAGTAAAAATGCTCACTGACACATTTAAAAAAAAAAGTCCAATGTTATAAATTCCACTCAATGTCCTACAAATGACTTATGACTATATTAAACGTTTCCTGCTTTCTTCCAGCCCTATTAGCATTAGCACACTAAGACAAAGTGTCCTAATTGAAGACTAAAGTCAATTGTATGGTAATGGCAAAGGCATATGACATTAAATTGTGTTTGACTTTTTATTGCTTCATTTTCTCTCACTTTGACCTTTACACAGTCAATTAATTCATTTCTGATTAGAACAGTAAAGTGTTGAGCACAACTGCCCCCCTCCATGAATTACTGCAACGAATATTCATATATATATATATATACAGTATATATATATATATATATATATATATATATATATATATATAT
>JAFFST010055365.1:36439-46651 GCA_022414735.1 Noturus placidus
TTCCAACCACCAACCCTACAATTAGTGGATTAGTGGACAACCCGCTCTACCCACTGAGCCACAGCTGCCCCTAAAAAAAGTGTTATTGTCACGTGACCTGCTGTTGATTTGTAGGTGTGGCCACGCTCCCTACAACAACCACTACTTATAACAATTGGTATGTATTAAAATAAGCTGTACACGGTGGACCCTTATCGTCTGTTACTTACAGATGTGCGAGACTGTAATCCTGTCCGAATAGCACGTGGGTCAAAAAGAAACGACGCCAGACTGTTCCCCCCCCCAAAAAAAGTCCTCGCATCTTGTCACGTTTTTTTTAATAGATGACTCCTCGTGGTATAAATCTATCCATAAATCATTAAGTAATAAAGATTGTTGGGTTGTTATACAGCATTGGGCATTGTGATAAGAATGTGCATCACAGTTCTCGAAGATATTTCTATGAAATACTACACATTTTCTCACGATTGATCCAGTGTATATTTATATTAAACAAACAAGTAATAAAAATATCACACGTTTTAGTCAGTTAGTCGTCTGGTTTTACAGCAATTGTGATCTAGTAGCGTTTGGGAAGGTATTAAATGTGCAGCCGAGCGGGGGAATATATAACATCGCTATACACGTGGCTGTTCTGACTGTAAGCAACCTGTATCCGTATTAGTTGTGTTTAGATGAACCAACACTTCAAATATTTCAGCGCTTTAAAAACACTACTTTTTTTTTTTCTCTTTCATGACTGTTATATAGCTGGAGTCTCGTTTTAACCTCGGATAATTGTAATCGTTGGGTTGTTGCTGTGGTAGAGGAATAAAACACCATGACGTGCTGTTAATCAGCTTTGAAGCGGGATGAGTAACCATTCTTCGTCAATTAACGAGTCTGTGTCGGTTTCTCGATGTAGTCTTTTGAGTGTCTCTACTTTCCTTCTGTACAGAGATGCGACAGTACCAGAAATGAAAACTGGGGTATTGCGTAATCGTTAAAAAGTGTGGAGCGGTAGACACAGGACATCTTTTTTTTTTTTTTTTTTTTTTTTTTTTTTTTAAACCCCATTTCCAAAGCCGTTAATGGCAGGAACTCCTACGTTTCTTGGCACTGGAAGTTGATAGCCGTGGCCGTGGTTTCTCGGAGGGCGGAGTGAACGACGAGCAGTGTCTGATTACTGTTAGGAAGGATTAAACCGTCGCTGAGGTACAGGGAAAGCGGGTCATGGTCGGTTGCTGGAGCACGGCCCATGGCCAAATAAGTCCACATGGGCATCTGATTCACAAATCTACACCTTGTGGGTGTACGTATGAGAGGAACCCAGTCACCTCACAGAACAGAGATGCGAGACAGGACACTGCTTAAATACCTCCTCGACATTAGAGATCCATGGAGAAATGAATCTTCTATACTTCGGGGAGGAATCACCAGTGCAGATCTCTGGAACATTGAGTTTCAGTCTGTTCTGAATGAAACAAACACTTAAAAGGAAATCTTCTAGTTACTTATGTCTGGGATGAGCTGTGAATATGTATCCATCTTGTTGCATAACTTTGCTGATTAAAACGAAGGACCTACACGCGCTACACACTAGTTTGGATGTGTGCATGTACGTGGTCTCGCCCTCGCAGTGGCTTTACACTGTCCTTCAACACTAAGCTATTCCACACGCACGCACACTTCTGCTAAAGCCGGCACCGTTATCCGGCCTGAAATAGCAGCGGGGCAGTTGTACAGGAACAGGTGAGGTGGGGGTTGAGTTGCAGAGGTCTAAAATACCCTTCATGGTGCAATGCACTTCTAAGAATCCTGACGGTTTAACTTCTCTCGTGTTGTATTTGGTAATGACTCATTAATTAAATATTCATTATTCAGTCACTTGTACACACCTGGCTCTCTAGTGTTGGTCAGCACGTCTTGTCTTCGTACGTCTACACACTGCAAATATTTGATCTGTTATTCCGGTCACATGCTCGATCGTGTCCAATCAACAAGGCTGTACCTGCCCCACCTCGGCTGCTCATACCAGGGGCCTGTACCGTCAAGCTGGTTTAGGTGGCTAGGCAGGTACATTTTACTTTAGTTTGTACCAGTGGCTTGGCTTGTACCCATGTTCATCGCCATAGTAACATGTGCTCCACGTCAAACCTGTTCCAGGGCGGGTTCGGTTCTTGGAACACCTTTGAACACCTGTTGGACCAATCAGCCTTGAAGAAAGTGACGGAACTAATTCAAATCCCAGTGCAAACCTGTAAGAAAAGCACTTTGCAGAGAAATATTGAATTAAAACCATTTGTATTAAATGAAATATGTTGGTTATATGTTTTGAGCCCTTTATTCTGATTGTGAGCCTGTTCGGTGCTGACATTGTGCGTTCTAATCCTAGCTTAAGGACCATTAAGGATAAAGCCCGATTTGTTCAACTAGCTTCATGGTACAGGCTCCTGATCGGTTATACTAATCTCAGCATACCAACCATTCCTAAAGCGTGCCAAACTAGTTCTGAGCCCGGTTCTCTGCAAGCTGAGAACCTGGTCTGAGACATTCAGGTCCAGACACACTGATCAACTTCTACACGCGGTTCGACGCTCTGAACATGCCAGCAGGGAAGACCACCCCAACTCCCACTGATAAAGTATGTTCTGTCTGCAGTTGACATCAGGAAAACTCTTCCCACAGAAAGCTGCAGGTCCTGACGACATACCTGGCCGGTTGCTCAGGGAATGTGCTGATAAGCTTGCAGATGTCCTCACAGACGTCCTTTAACATTTCCCTGAGCCAAGCAGTTGTCTACGTGCTTCAAGATCCTAATCCAAACAGCTCAATGGAGGACCTATCTGCTACGGTCCACTTTTCTCTGACCGATCGGGACAAAAAGGATTATTACGTAAGGATGCTGTTCAGAGACGTGAGTTCAGCATTCAACACTATCATCCCACGACTGATAACATGGCCACGCCTGCTGGGTTTAAACCCCTCCCTATACAATTTGACCCTGCACTTTCTGACTGGGAGATCACGGTCCGTCAGAATCGGAAAGTTTGGACACCGCTCTAGCCCCTCTCGTGGACTCCTCCCCCCTCCTGCCATGCGTCCGTGCCACCACCAGCAGACTCCAACGATTACTCAACACCCTGCTGCCTCCCAGTGCTCACCCTGCTACATAGAGGAATGAAAAACATATAATAATGGAGAATAATGACTAATTATTCGCCTCTGACTAATCGGAGCGGAGAATTCAAGCTTGCGGTGGTAGAATCTGAACTCTAGTCAGTGTTGAGAGATTTTCGTATTAAAGTGTTCATGTGTTGTGTGTTTCAGGTTTGAGTGGGACAAACTTCTGGAGAATGTGCATTGTTTGATCATAAGTGTGACAAAGACTGACAAGCAGGAAGCTTATATACTCAGGTAGGTCTCTCTCTCTCGCTCTTTCATTGCTCTGTCCTTATTGATCACACTCACATCCTCGCTGAGAGAAAGCAAAAACTCCGCCTGTTGAATAATTAAAGACTGTTTAATAGTAAATGAGGGGAAAATATCAGTCAGGGAAATTTGGAACAATGCAAACCATATAGTGCTAAACACAAGCCTGCTGACATCAGTGGAAGATGTTATCATTAAATATTATAAGAATAATGTAATTAATACTAATGTATTGTGTGTGTGTGTATAGGAGCTGGAGTCTGTAATATGGACTTGTGATTTTTGACTTATTGCTATGGCGATATGAGGGGGGGTGTGCTTTTTCAGTTGCAGCAGCACTCACCTGGTGCGAATGGATTCACAGAAGGGGAAAGGATGCGTATTTGCTTCCGGTTACCTCCGCTTTGTGCTGAAGTTATCTAGACGAACTTTGACCTGTGAATTTACAAGACTTGGTTTTGTGAGCCAATAGTAGGCGTGACTGAGGAGGCACTCGTGCCGGATTTCCACCTGCTAGAGCTTTAGCACTGTGCAGACATGGGACCTGTTCCCGTCATGCCAAGGTCACAAGACACTCGGTTAAATATAGAGCATGTCGCTCAATGTGCTGCTTACATCTTTTGATTTTATTGTTGGATGAAATTAAATAATGAAGCTCCTTCTGCGTCTGCGTTCCTCCCGCAGCGAGAGTAGCATGTTTGTCTCCAAGAGACGTTTCATTTTGAAGACATGCGGAACCACCCTCTTACTGCAAGCGCTGGTGCCCCTGCTGCAGCTGGCACGCGAGTACTGCGGCTTTGACGCCATCGAGGTGAGACGCACACTAAACAGAATGTGAATGCCGTTTGTTTGCTTGTCCATGATTATAATGTGCTAAGCTCAGACGATGCCGCGTTGCTCGAACACTCGTTAGCAAGAACATTAAAGGAAGTGCGCCTAGAATATTTCATATTTTGTGATTAAATTATCCCCAATGAGGCGGTTAAGTTTTCCTGTTCAATGTTTTTTTTTAAAAATTGAACATGTAGGATCCTGTTAACGTTCATTAGCACCTTCATCATAATCATGAACGCTTAACTGCAACATTGACTGACTTTAAATGTAATCTAATATTGAGGACTGACTGGTCTAGATTCATCAATCTATTTATTTGCAAAATGTTTCATATGCTACTTTTTTTTTTTTTTTTTTGGATCACGCAGAACTTCTTCTACTCTCGTAAGAACTTTATGAAGCCCGCCCATCAGGAGTTCCCTCACCGAAACTTCGAGGAGGAAGTGGGATTTCTCAGCCAGATCTTCCCAAGTATGCTTCACCACAATCTCAGTATCTTCTTTGTCACTTTCTTTTGCATTCACACTTCACATTTTTTTTGTTGTTGTGTTTGAGACTGTAGTAACGTGGTTTTGTTTTGGATTTGTTTCCACAGATGGAGCAGCATACTGTATGGGACGTCTGAACGGTGACTGCTGGTACGTTATTTAGACTGGTGTTTTGTTAGTGAGGGTGTTTACAGTTCACTCGTGTTCTCGAAGGATGAGTGTTGAATCTGAATCGATCTGTTAACCTAAAGACTCGCACCCCTTATTCGTTAGCATTCACCATGGTTTGGATTTTCCCCTCAGGTACTTGTTTACTCTGGAGCTACCAGAGTACTGGGAGAACAAGCAGGCGGACCAGACACTGGAGGTTCTGATGAGTGATCTCGACCCAGACGTGATGGACCAGTTCTACACGAAAGACGGTGTTTCCGCTAATGATGTCACTCGTGTATGTTGGGGTTTTTATATTGAGGACAGATTTAACCAGGGGCTAATTTTAAGGTCCAGCTCTCACAGTAGGTTATTCTACCTTTTAACCTTGATAATGCTGGGTTCTGTAGATGGAAACCTAAATATTCTGCCATGAAAAAAGCCTGAAACAATAACGCATGCGAGAATCTTATCGTCGCATTTATCTAGCGTTACCTACAGTAAAGTAAACCAAATATTTCATTATTAACCTGTGCTGTTCTGCTCCACAGATGAGTGGAATTCGTGACCTGATTCCAGGTTCTGTGATCGACGCCACAATGTTCAACCCTTGTGGATACTCCATGAATGGAATGAAAACGGATGTACGTGGGGCGTCTGCCATTAATCTCAGCTAGCTTTAGCCTTGTCATGATTATCGACTAGGCTAAACAAGGTTTTGCCGTTTCTCTCGACTGATTTGAATTTTCCAACGCTGTTCTACAGGGAACTTATTGGACGATTCACATCACCCCTGAGCCAGAGTTTTCGTACGTTAGTTTCGAAACCAACCTCTCTCAGACGTCCTACGACGACCTCATCCGGAAAGTCGTGGACATCTTCAAGCCAGGGAAATTTGTGACTACGCTTTTTGTTAATCAGGTAAGCGTAAGGTACGATACGCATAAACACCCGCCCTGTGTAGGAAACGCTTCTTTAGCCATGTTTAATGCTGACATGTTAAGACCACTCCCATGAAAATAAAGGATTACCTCTAATGTAGCTTTAACGTGGTCTATATAAACGCTCCTGTAACTGCTGGAATGGAAAGTTTAATGTAAGTACACTAATAAATGAACAAAACTATCAGGTTAATGCCAAAAAATTTAAAATGCCACATGCATCACATTGAACACTTTTTTTTTTTTTTTTTTTTTTTTTTTTTTTTTTTCTTTTCCCCCTTCCTGCTAAAGCGTTATCTGGATTTCTCATGCTACATGAATAAAATTTCTGGAGAACATCTTGTATGCTCATATTTGCTGACGGATATTCTGTCTATTCTCTCTCTGCGTATGTAAGAGCTCCAAGTGTCGCAGCGTGTTCTCGTCTGCGCAGAAACTCGACGGCTACAGGCGCCTGGATCGCCAGCTGGCCCACTTCAACGATTACAACTTTGTCTTTACCAGTTACGCTAAGAAGCCCCAGCAGAGCCAGCAGAGCTGAAGATGAGGAAGCGCAGAAAGAAAGTAGCCCGAGCCTCCAGGTTCTCTTGCTGCTGTTGCTCGGAGTTTCGTTACTGTAGCCGTGTCGCCAGTTTATCCCGTAAACGTCCTCGTACCCGATCCGTAGATATGTCGCATGAAAGCTCTCGTCATGTCCGTGTAGATATTCTAGCTCACTCTTGCTGTGATCTTGAAGTGCATGTAGAGTTGAGGAGCCTCCCCTTCCTCCAGGTGTCCCCCCTCATCCTCCACAGACAGGGTTTCCGTGCCCACTAAGCAGGGACCCTGGCATGCTCAGATCCGTCTTAACAGCGTGGCGTCACGTCTCAGATTTCAAGACTCGAAATAAACCTCAAAATAAATACCTCACCTAATAAATGATTCTCACAATGCCTTTTCATTAACAAAGTGCACGATCAAACGCGCCTTTGGGGGAGGGGTAAATGTATACAATAATTGCACTTTAAAATGAGCACCAAAGCGTCTTGTTTAAGCACTAATATAAAATGATGAACAATTTCCACCTTTTGTTGCTCATGGCTTTAAAAAAAAATGTAAGTAATTCCACGCCTCTGAAAAAGGGAGAAAATCCAGTGAATGTAGAAGGGCCGTGAATGTAGGTGTGCGAGGAGCCATGAATACAGTGAATGCCTGCTCTTTTGTTTTGCCCTCATTGTTCAGGACCTCTCCTGCCCTCAGAGCTGGCCAGCATGGTGCCTGTTCCCCAGTGAAGCGCTTTTTCTCCCTCCCCAAATCACTTCCTAAACAATACCCATCCCTGGTAAGTGCATACAATAGATGTGCATGGATCTGAGCATGTCGGGGTTCTCCCAGATCATTCCACACTTAACAGTTGCATCAACTACTGTTTTTTTTTTTTTTTTTTATTAATACTACTCTGCACAAAGTGTAAGGGTTTGTTTTTTGCTCTCTCTCTCAAAAATCAAAAACCTTTCCCATGGAGTGGTCAGAGAGCTGCTAAATTGTCCGTCTCATGAGGGAGTAAAATGCTACGAAGACTCGGATGTTTTTGAGGACTTGATTTCCCAGTTTGGCATGCCAGCAAAACTCATGAAGCCTCTCCAGCCAGAGAGCGTGACCGTCTCGTACTGCTGCCGAGCGGGGAAACGAGGCGTCCTCCCAAAACACAAGCCCTGGCGCTTATCGAAACCAGTTATTGGGCAGGGGTTAAAGCATTTAGCGTGAGGGTGTAAGCCGATACTCGTGTATTTTAAACTGTAATACCAGTCTGTTTGACTAGGAATAGCCGACTGTGCAATAAACTAATCTCTTGCTGAAATTTGGTCGTAAGTTTTCAAATGTGTACTTTTTAAAAACAAAACAAAGCCTAGCTGCAAACGTTCTGTACTGTGTAGATTTGTAGCCTCGAATATCTGAACATCTTTTAAAATTCTCAGCGTCTCTACCAGCCTGACTGAGGGGAAAGGTTTTAAAATAATCTTCCATGTGGATGGACCATTTCTTTGCAGGAAGTAGTCTTAAGTCTGAATTTTTCTAAACTTCCATAAGTGTAGTTAAGGACAGCCCCCCCTTTCTTTCCTATACCTTGTTGGACCAACTGGGTTTTTTTTTTTTTTTCCTTCTTTCATGCCCACTTATCTCACTCATGATCCCCATTATAGATTCTGAGGCGGATGAATTGGATCAGGTGTTTTTATATTTTCCCCTCTGCACTCGGAGGAGGAAGGCTTGGTGTGTGACCGTACTCTGGATGTTGAGGGGGAAAGGGAAACTTTGCTATTCTGATTCTCTTGCTATTTCCTTGGTTGATCAAGATGTGCTAAATATCTGTACTATGAGCTTGATGCATTAAAGTCACCAAATAAATACATAAATTAAATGTCAACTGTTTGCTGTGAATTATTTTTCTTCAATTATGGTTTTTTTGTTCCTTCATTGCTGAAATATAGGGTGTATTGTACGATGCAACATGAGCCAGTTTGACAGCGATATGAAATCTCTCGCTGTGACTTCTCCATAAATGGTTATTAGACCTTAAACCACAGAGCATTTGAGTATCTCTTCTTGAGTCAACTTTAAGTTTAAATGTGCAATAAAGTTATATAAACTCGGAGTGATTACACCAGGGAGGGAGTGAGGGCTTTGAAATGGGATTTAATTGACATTAATGGTTACTGTGACCCAGTATTAGCCCTCATCTGCCTGTTTTGAAAGTTTGTTTCTAGGAATAAATAAGCATTAATGTAGATCGGGCCTGTTTCACAAAGGAGGTTAAGTGAAAACTCAGTATGTTAACCCTGAAATGAGGGAAACTCTGGGTTTTCCGATTCAGAATGGGAGGAGTGTTAAACCCGAGAAAGCTTAAATCAAGCCCGTTTCTGAAAGAGAGGTAACTTAGTCTGTTACCATGGCAAACCCAGTTTCTTTTTGTCTCCTCCCCTTTTTTAAAGAGTAAACACCTCATTGATCTTTCCTTTCATTCATTGCACACATTTCAGTCACACAGAGCATCAAAGGGAATTAAATGCCATGTCCTTTTATGGACATCCTGTTGAAGAGGCTGGATTAATTCTTGGGGGGTTCCATTTACGTCGGGAGAGGATTTTTTGGTCATATTCCTATGCAAGGGTGCAACCATAGTATGGACATTTTCAGCTGCTGCCACGTTCTTTTAATGCCTGCAGGATTGCACCTATACATGAACATTAAATTAATAGGTTTAATAAAATACTGTTCTTCCAGTTTCACCTCTGATATTATGACAGTTGGGTTATAACAGTCTAAAATAGTTCTTAATTACTAACTACAAATGACATCTTCAGCAAGTCTAATTAGATTCATATAATTACTATCTCCAGAAAATATTGGTCTACTTACTAATTTGGTCTACTTATTAGTAACTTAATGCCAAATCATCCTCAACCACTTGAACAATAAGGAGAGACAATAAACTGCACTTATGCTTTCAAATAAACAATATACAACTGCATGAATTATTCTTGAATTGACCAAAGTGTGTAACTACAGGGAGAAGGTTACTTTTAACCTGTGATGTTAAATCCACTATTGTTTTATACAGAATTGTTTTATAGTCTTTAATTAAATGACAGTATTTAGATTACTTAGTAATTACACACAACTCTGTATAAAAGTCATTAAAATATAAACTTATACACTGACTCGAGTGGCTAATTTTCTCGTCTGACGCTGTTGCCATGGTGACTCA
The DNA here is from genome assembly GCA_022414735.1 of Noturus placidus. NCBI lineage: Eukaryota > Metazoa > Chordata > Actinopteri > Siluriformes > Ictaluridae > Noturus > Noturus placidus. The sequence goes on from JAFFST010055365.1 coordinate 46,012, forward strand.
TAATATCTGCGCTCCATTGATAATTTTATAGCTTTTTATAGTTGTGCACGCGCTTAACTCAGTCACTCAACTTAGAGTCGATTGAACTCACTCATTTCAGCTGTTCTGTAACAGAAAACTCAGAGTTCAAGTTTTAACTCAGAGTTGGTTGAACCTCCTTTGTGAAACGGGGCCCTGCTCTGATGAAAAGAACATCAGCACTGACTCAGAACTTTCAATGGAGTTCATCTGATGGGTTTTAAACATACAAGACCAAGAATTGCTCAATTACAGTGCTTGTCGACCCAGGTGCTTGTGTACCCAGAAGTGCTTGTCGACCCAGGCGAACAGTAAGTGGTAAGTGTTTCTTTCTGGATTTTTAGTTGAAACTAGCTTTAGCACCGATTGTCTGATAGAAGCTGTAACTGTGCTCTAATGTTGCTAGATTAAAGCGAACTCGGGTATTCAGATTCGGTTTCGGTTGGCAGTCGCTCGTTCACGCGACTACCCTTTGTTTTGCTGATTAGAAAGGCGTGCTTAGCTGTGAATCACAACAGTATTTAATAAGTAAGAAGCGCTGAGGCGGAAGCGTCAGCCCTTGTCCTGTGAAGACCGAGCTCGTGTAAAGACCTGCGAGTCTACCTGCGCGAGTCCACCGAGC
>JAFFST010055367.1:6140-24956 GCA_022414735.1 Noturus placidus
ACTTAGGGTTCAGTGTCTTGCCCAAGGACACTTCGGCATGGGATCACCCGGGCCGGGATTCCAACCACCAACCCTACGATTAGTGGATTAGTTTGTAATGGCATTTGTAGTGGAAACCATTATAATTTCTGTGATGGTTTCTTTTGGGTCTCTTTTCTTGCAGCAGCGGCTTTAAAAGCACCCACGTGTTCGTGAGACAGATCAAAAGTCTCTCCTTTGAAGACAGGAAATTACACTTTAAAAACAAGATATAAAAATACAGAGGAACTCTCGGGTTCACAGAGTGTTTGCCTCGAAACCCCGCGGTTGAGGTTTCGATTCTCGCCTCTGCGCTGTGTGCTCAGAGTGTGCATGTTCTCCATGTGCTTTGGAGGTACACTAGTTTCCTCCCAAAGTCCAAACAGTTGTAGGCTGATTGCCATTTCCAAATTGCCCATAGTGTGTGAATGTGTGTGATTGTGCCCTGTGATGGGTTGGCACTGGTATGGGCTCTAGACTCCCCATGACCCTGTGTAGGATAAGCGGTATGGATGGAGGAAGTCTTACATTTACATTTACATTTATTCATTTAGCAGACGCTTTTATCCAAAGCGACTTACAAGTGCACACTCACACACCAATGGTAGCAGAGCTGCATGCAAGGTGCTAGCTTGCCATCGGGGGCAACTTAGAGTTCAGTGTCTTGCCCAAGGACACTTCGGCATGGGATCACCCGGGCCGGGATTCAAACCGCCAACCCTACGATTAGTGGATTAGTGGACAACCCGCTCTACCCACTGAGACACAGCCTCCCTGTCTTATATAAGTCTTATATATTGACATTTATGATTACTTCCCTAACATAATAATAACATTCATATACAGATTCCAGTTTTATGCCAAGCAATACTCTACACTGAACGAGAAAAAGGATGCAGTCAGTGTTCCAGTTCATCACAATGTATATAAATAATTATAGTACAGTATATATAAATATAAATATAGTATACGATATAATAATAATGACGTCACTGTTAATAATCCGTAATAATTTACTTTTCCTTCTTAAATTATTTTACTGTGCTGTATTCTTGACCACCACAAGGGGGCACACAAGACCTGTAAGTTTCTCTTGTACCTAGACTCTCTCGCAGGAAGCTAATTTTTTTTTTTTTTATTTGTATTTTTATTTGATCAGGTCATAATAATGAAATAATGCTAATGTGTAAACAACTCAGAGGTACTGTAATGAACATTTTGTTCAGGAGACTAAAATGAACCGTGGCTGGGTTCTCAGAAAATGTACACGCACTCAAGAATCAAGCCAAATTTGGCTAGCAAGAAGTGTTCGGATAAACATTGGGATCTTTCACTGTTTTTTTGTTTTGTTTATTTAAAGAGAACGGTCAGTCCTACAAACTAACATGGCAAGTACAGCGTATCGTGTCACGATTAAAGGAAAACTCCAGCTTGAAAGGCATGAAATACGATTATATTGAAATATTTACGTCACATGCTTAGCGATGCTAATTTGGGTGATGTATTTGTCTTGTTAGAGGTTGTATGCGATCCATCGTAGAAGTAATGGAGACAGAGAAAACACTGACGTCCCAGAATGCAATGGGGATGTAAAACGCATTTGCGCCGAGTTACAGCAGAGCCTCAGCTCGGCTGGTTAGCGATCTCTGAGATGATGAGTGCGATGGAATTGTTGGCATTGTTAGCATCAAAGTTGTAGCTGATCTATTTGAGTATAGTGTGTAGACAATGACGTGAAAGAGCTAAAGGACTAAAGTGCTGCTGCGTTACTGTCTTTACCTCGAGATGATGCTTTAGCGATGGCTACATCTTAGCATGTAGTTTAAACTAAGAAAGTCGCTCAGGTGGAATTTTCCATTATCTGTACGCTTTAGCGGTGGCGCATTTCAGTGACGTCAACTGTCAGGTCAAGTTGGACAAAGTCATGAATGGTTGTACAAGTCAGAACCTAGTAATTCCTGTATTTCAGCCATGGTGTAAACTTGTGATTTAACTCCCATGCTATTTCAGTGGACATGCAGAGCTTAGTGGAGGAGAAGCTTCTCTGCTGTCACTGCACGCCTGGCCTGAGGGAAGAGACCGAGGTGCCATAAAGCATAAAATTACTGCATCTCTATTCCAAGCTTCTTCCCCCCCCCCCACACACACCTGTGAAGGAATAAAAACATCAGTGATGATCTGGCACGCTAAGATTTCCTTTTAGTTTAATAGCGGAAAAGATCCCATCGCCAGCAGGCCTGCTGAGACAGTGTAAGGACAGGTTGTTATTCTGTCTCTCTCCATTCCCGTGTGGCTTTAAGCACCGCAATATTTCTTCTTCTCTTCAGGGGAAAACCCAGAGCTGAAGACTGACACATCGATAATCAGCACTCGAAGCCAGGCACTAAGAGTAAATAATGACGTTCATACGGGTAATACCCTCAGACATGATGTTCACCTTAGCAGCAGTTTAAGCAGAGCAGGTTGCAATGTGAATATGTCCTAGGTTTGTAAACACTCATACATGCTAATACATGCACTTATCCAATCAGCCAATCATGTCGGAGCAGGACAGTGCATAAAATCATACAGAAACAATTCAAGAGTTTCATTTAATGTTCACATCAAACATCCGAATGGAGAAAAGTGTGATTTCAGTGATTTTAACTGTGGAATGGATGGAGACCTACCTTCCTGAAGACTTTATCTCCAAATGGTTCCCATAATGGTGTCCACTTGACCATCTAATCCATCTAATGATGGTACAGGTTTTCATTCCAACCAAGTACGAGCCACACCTGATTCCACCTGAATAAACACTTGATCTTGGCTTTCAATAGACTCAGGTGTGACTTCGGCTCAGTTGGAATGAAAACCCACACCGGAACAGTTAAGCAGTTCTGAAGGAAGATGAAACCTGCAGGAAGGTAGATCTCAAGGAAGAGTTTTGGAGAGCACTGCTCGAGAGTTTACACAGAACAGTGCGAGAAACAAAAATCATCCAGCGAGCGGCAGAGCCTTAGACAGAAACCAAGAACTTGGACTGTCCGCCAAGAACAGGAATGTGAGGCAGAGAAATTTGAGATGCGTCAGCTGAAGATTGGAAAAGACCAATTGTTCTCCTCATGCCATTATTATCAAACAAACCTCCCATCATTTCTAACACTTTCAAGCCTGATATTCGAAGATATCCCATTGACTTGCTCATTTAGTTGACGTGTTTATCCAAAGAAACAGCATGCAGCTGAGCAGTTGAGGGTTACTGGTTTCCCTCAAGCTCCCAGCTGTGGTAGATTGGTCATGCTCCGATTTGAATTCACGACCTTCCAGTTAGCAGGCCAAAATCCTAACCTCTAACCCAACCCTAAAATTAGCTTCTTGTTTAACGTCGGTGATAAAATAGGCCGAATTGTAGTCCATTTCAAAGTGCTTTGGCACACATCCATCCTCTACCACTTACTCCTTTTTCAGGGTCACGGGGAACCTGGAGTCTATCCCAGGAAGCATCGGGTACAAGGCGGGGTACACCCTGGACAGGGTTCCAGTCCATCGCAGGGCACAATCACACTCACATTCATACACTATGGACACTTTAGACACCATGCATGTCTTTGGACTGGGGGGTGGGCGGAAACCGGAGTACCCGGAGAAAACCCCCGACGCATGCAACTCCACACACAGATGGGTGGGGGGGGGGACTCAAACCCCGGACCCTGGAGGTGTGAGGCAGACGTGCTAATCACTAAGCCACCGGCTTTGGCACACATAATAAATTTATGAGGCTCCACTCAGATGGCGTTCACGTTTAGGTAATCCACCCTGTCTGCCAAAAAGACATGCATTAGCCTGAGTATTTGGAAGCACACTTGAGTCGTCCCGGATCACACAGGCGACTAGAACAGCAGTCCAGGTGGATCTCTGAGGCTCCGCTCCACAGCATGCTTGTCCAACGATGACACACAAGGGAGAGGTCCGATACGCCCGTGAGGGAAAATTTCACAAGTGAATTAAACATCATTACGGATAATTAATATGATTATACGATGAGTGTCGTGTAAATCATCTCAGCAAGCCTGTCAATTGTGCCAAAAGTTGGGAGAACATCGTGACCAGTGTCAAATGACACCAGAGGAGAGATTGTTCTAGTTTGAAGGGGATAAAACCGGTACAAAGTATTCTGTTCTCGCAATAAAAACAAAACAACAACAACAACAAAGCTTTTGGAAATGCGATTAATTTTTTTTCATTGTTGTTGTTGAAACTAGCAGAGTGTCCTGATGACAGGATCAGTGCATAAAAAACAGAAACGTCCACCAGTAGCCAGGACGAATGCACTGAATGAGAACGAGAACGTCCAGCTCTTTGTGTTTTACGATGTGTTTATGGGCTCGGTGTAGCCACAGGGCACAGGAGCGCAGTAACATTTCAGCAGTCCGGCCCTCGCTTATTATCATCGCTCCGAGCGTTCAAGTCATTAAACTTCATTAAACTGTAAAACGAGAGCGTTTTGCGATTTACCCGAGTGTAATTACAGACGAGAACTTGTACCTCTTACTCAATTTCCCTGATATAAACACTTCTTCTTTTCACACACTCGTTCACACGGATCGTAAAAACATCACACCTCGTCCACACGCCACCTCGTCCCTGCGCGTCGCCGCGTTATTTATAGCATTCTGATTGGCTCAGACACTGTCGGTAGTTCTAATATACCGTATGGTTGTTTCTATAGCAACAGCTGATTCCATAAGGAAGGGAAGTATATACTGTAGGGTATACTTGACACGGTGAAGGTTTTCCATAAGGGCATGTTTCTTTAAGACGGATTGAACGGAAGGAGTCTCCAGTGTCAGCGTTCCAGAACAGAGCTATAAACGAATAAAAAAGTAAGACGTGTTGCTCCGGCGGCTTAGTGGTTAATACGTTCGCCTCACACCTCCAGAGTCCGGGGCTCGAGTCCCGCCGGGGCCATATGTGTGCATGTTATCCCCGTGTGTCCGGGGTTTCCTCCGGGTACTCCGGTTTCCTCCCCCAGTCCAAAGACATGCATGGTAGTCTGATGGGCGTGTCTAAAGTGTCCGTAGTGTATGAATGTGTGTGTGAGTGTGTATGTGATTGTGCCCTGTGATGGACTGGCACTCTGTCCAGGGTGTACCCCGCCTTGTGCCCGATGCCTCCTGGGATAGACTCCAGGTTCCCCCGTGACCCTGATAAAGGAGCAAGTGGTTGAAGATGGATGGATAAACGTGTCGCTCTTTAATGAATAAAAACGGTTGATTTTCTTGGTGGAGCGCAAAGGAGAAAAGATGTCAGGACGTGCGGTTAGAAGAAAATAATCATCCTAGGTGTGGTAAGAGTAACTCCGCTTCATCGCACTACTGTGTCGCTGATTCTTTTCCTAAAACAGCACAACATTGAGTGTTTACTTCCTGTAGAGTGGATTTCTTTTCTTTTCATTTTTTAAGTCTTTTTTTGTGGCACAATAACAATATAAAATGATGTACAATCATGATAATCGTCACATGGCATTGTGTGTGTGTGTGTGTGTGTGTGTGTGTGTGTGTGTGTGTTTAAAGGACAAGATAAGTGTGGTTCTGCAGGAAGGATGCGAGAAAAACACTCCTGTTTTTAGATGACGCCACGGCTGTGTTTATATTTTGTGGGTAGATTATGTGAAAATAGCCTGGGAGTGTGTGTGTGTGTGTGTGTGTGTGTGTGTGTGTGTGTGTGTGTCACACAAACCAGGCTGACTTTATTTTCAGTAATGATATCTGTGCGTTCTGAAAGCTTCCTCTCTCTCCCTCTCTCTGATCTTTTTTATCTCTCCTTCCTTCTTTCTCTCGTTTGAAGTGAGATGCAGGCCATGTCGAGCTTTTCCACATGACCTCATCTCCAACACGGCGTATAAACGAGACAGGAAAGATGAGGCTGCCTGTCTTTAATCCGTCGTTTTCAGGACATATCCAGCGAGTTAAAGTGTTCTGGCGTGGCGTGCGGTTTCTAATGAGGTTGCGCAACTGTTCGTGTCCTTGCCTGTTAATGAAGGAGGTCTTTATTTCCCTTCCTCTCTCAGCACTCGACGCAGCTCGCTTACAGGCGCGGAGGTCATCGCGGCCTTCCGAGAGCGTGTGCGAAAAAAACGTAGAAGTTAAAGAGAAAGTCAATAAAATTGTGGGTTTAAAAAAAAAAAAAAAACAAACAAGATGTTGACATTTTGGCAGCGGAGGAAGGCTTATTCTTCTGTCTTCCTCTGAAAGGTCACCGTGTTTTGCTGTAGTGCCAGCTCTGTGTGCGAGGAGCGCGGGAGGTGGAAAAACAAGCTCGATGTGGCCACTTGAGGTGCAAAAACAACTCGGAGGGAAACTTGCACAACCCCCGAGAGCTTAGAAGGAAAATCATGGCAAGCGACTGACCTGAAAATAGATCTTAAAGCGCACGTATGATGGATTTTCAGATATTCCCTCTCGTCTAGTGTGTTCTATACGTATCAGTCTGTGAATATAAAAACGTCTGTAAAGTTTCGAAATCAAAGCGCGCGACAGACGGCGTTATCGACTCTTAAAAGAAGGAATCGAACAGCTGAATCGACTCGTTAGTGATTCCAGACTTTACTTCCTGTACCAACCTGCGTAGGTTTATAACAATAAACCCCGCCTCTGGTCTTCATCACCTGCTCGCTGACAGCGGTAGACCAATCACGACAGACTAGGACGTCTGACCAATCAGAGCAGAGTATCTGAAAGGCGGAGTTTAGAATGAATCATTGAACGAGTCGTTTGTGACACTGAGGTGGGGAGGGTAACGCTGTAGTTTAAATGAGGAGCACGTTAACGTGTGTATTGACCTCGGATGTGCGTAAATCTATCGTATGAGAGCTTTAAAACAAGGATGGAGAATCAGAGCGGGATACTGTGGTGTATGGGGATATACGTAAGAGATGATGTGAAAAATCCAAAGAAATCTCGTCAGAGGAGTGAATGGATACGGAGGTGGGAAAAAAAAACGAAAAATTGTTTATCCCAGTGGTGTGTGTGTGTTGAGTATTGTCGTTTTGGACATGTACTGACTTTACAACTGAAAAATAACCAGTGCGTCATGTCTCTCGGTACGATTTGGAAGAAACCACCGTTCCCACTTAACGACTGATTTCAACGCTCCTTCGTCAGCTTCTCAGCATGAGCTGGAAGTGTGTTATTTCCTACATCACTGGCTGTTAAATTGAGACAATCGCTCCGCTTGGTTGGAGTTTAAATCGGGGTTCACAAAAAAAAAAAAATGTATGTACATTCGCCAAAGTTCAAATCCCTACGGAAAACCCCTTTCTAAAGGGAATCTTTGTGTAAAGGTTTCCGTTATGTGTTGGACTCATTAAAGACTGGAATCTGGCTGATTCCCAGCAGCGCTCGATCGTTCTACACCGTCGTGTTATACCCTATGTAGAAAACACCAGTGCGGAAAAGGAAACCATTTCTTCAACGTTTCAGATTACGCAGCCAGTCGCGTGTCTACGCATACCATGACATAAACATAATGCTGTTGGAAATTGACATTTTTTAAATTATCACACGGTAAAAGAAGACATTTTAAAGCTACATTTTCCAAATATTCGCCATTACTACCTGTGTTGTCTTGAGTCAAGTGATAAGAGTTTCCTTAAGCAACGTTTTATTTTCTTTATCCGGCATTAAACTAAACGAGTTATGCTAACTAGTTATCAAACGAATGTAGGAAAGTTGAACTCTAACTGGCCACAGGCATCTAATGTATGTCAGACCAGGATTACTGAACCCGTAAAACACACATTGCGCCTCATAAGTAAGTGAATTAAAGTTGACGGTTAGAATGTTCGCCTCACACCTCCAAGGTCCGGGGTTCGAGTCCCACTGGGGACATGTGTGGGCGGAGTTTGCATGTTCTCCTCGTGTGTCGGGGGTTTCCTCCGGGTACTCCGGTTTCCTCCCCCAGTCCAAAGACATGCATGTTAGCCTGATGGGCGTGTCTAAAGTGTCCGTAGTGTATGAATGTGTGTGTGAGTGTGTATGTGAGTGTACCCTGTGATGGACTGGCACTCTGTCCAGGGTGTACCCCGCCTTGTACCCGATGCCTCCTGGGATAGTCTCCAGGTTCCCCCGTGACCCTGATAAAGGAGTAAGCGGTAGAGGATGGATGGATGAATGGTGTGATCTATAAATAAATTCACATTAACACACGTGACACGACTTATCGGAGGTTAACGTGAACAATTACGAATAAATTCTGTTGTATCCAGCTCGATCGATCAGTACGTAATCTGATTTAGAAACTCGCATGTAAACAGAAATCATTGATGATCTTAATCTGATTAAAGTCGTACTCGAAGTAAACACAAATGGAATGAAGACGTGTGGAGTATTTCCTGTTTTAGTCGCGTTATCGACGTGTATTACAGACATGTACACACCTTAATCACACTATTAACGTCGTGTGAGAGTTTTCACCGCATTGTGCGACAGGACACGTACACACACGGCAGTGCTCAACCGTTGGACGGTAAAAAAGAGAGCACAGCTGCATCCGAAACCGCGTACTTACCTACTATAGGCCTGTAGTAGGAGAAATTTATATATCTCGGCTATTATATAAACGGTAACTGCCGCGATTTGAGACACAGCCCACGGCTTCAAGTAGTCGTCTATTAGCACGTAGAGCATGAGAAATAATTAACCGCACTTGAAGCTTTCATAAAAAAATTAAAATGAATAAATGAAATAAAAACCCCCAGAACTGTATACGGTACCATAATGAAGACGAACTGTACGTCGATACGATACGAAATTCTGGAGATACGCCGGACGGCATGGAGCGGTGACGTAATGACGTGTCACGTTAATCGAACTATGTTCTATAACACTTAAAACGGGAACACGAGGCCCGTTGTTATTCGTCCAGTTTAAGGTAAGCAAAAAAATACTTTCGGTTTTAAGTCATGATTGATTTATGTATTTATTTATTTATTTATTTATTAACACCATTGTAGGATTTATTTAAATCTAGCTGTCTTGTGACTGTCTGGCAGTGCTCGTACACATCTGTTCGACATCTTCGGAGCCCGTATTATTGGCTCCGTCCACCATTTTGTCTCGCCAGCCAGGTTGTCCTCCTGACATCTACAGTTTGCATTTAATCAACCCCATCTCTCATAACTGGAGCTCATAATGTAACGATGGCCTTGGGGATTCCCCCGAGAGGAAAAGGCGGGGGCAGGTTGCGTTCGCAATAATGAAACTAGGCTCCCGACTGTGCCTTCTGCGCCCGCTGGCCTCTTTGATAGAGATGTGTATAATACGTCACCAGCAGCCGTGATCCATATCACGCCTTTCACATAGGGGCCGTGCGAAAGGGCGGATAAATCACACGCACATTTAGAAAGCTTTCAGCATGTCACCGCAGTGCATTTTTTTAATGTGTGACAATTAAGATATATAGATATACTACGTACAATAATAATAATAATAATAATAAAGCACTCAAACTTGATGTCTTCACGTCTAGTATTATGATTTCATTGCAGCTGTATTGTTTATATTCAGGTCACGTCAACACAATGAAAGTTTCACACAGACAGACAGACAGACAGACAGACAGACAGACAGACAGACAGACAGACAGACAGAGCACGATCTGTTAATAAAACCCTAAAGGATGTAGGACACGCCGTACCTTAAGTTAAATAAACATCGTAAATCTGGTCCGAGGCTATTGTTAGAAATAGAAAGGCTATATCTAGAGTATGTGACAACAACATCCTTCAGGTTATGTCTGAGACTGTTGGGAGCTGAGCAGTAGCAGGTTAGTTAGGGGTAGGGTCAGGGTTGCTATCTTTTTTCCAGTGTTGGGTCACACATCGCAGGAACTTTCCACATGACAGCGCTGAGAGATATGAAAGGAAAGTGACTCAGTAAACGAATGAGAACGTTTGATGAGACATTTTTCTCTAGGACCAATCGAATTGACGAATCAATCAACTTCAAGCGTCTTGATTGTCATTTCAACTGTATACAGGTCTCCAGACATAAAGGAATAAATGGTAAATAGTCTGCACTTACTGTATATAGCGCTGGTTCTACAAAGCGCTTTACACTGTGTCTCATTCACACACACACACACACACACACACACACACACACACACACACACACACCAATGGTGGCAGAGCGGCTATGCATGGCGCTAACCGGCCATCAGGAGCAACTTGACGTTCAGTGTCTTCCCCAAGGACACTTCGGTATGTGGAGTCACGTGGGCCGGGAATCGAACCTCCAACCCTACGGTTAGTGGACGACCCGCTCTACCACCTGATCCACAGCTGCCAGATAGAACTGGTAAAGTGGTGCTTGAAAGTTTTGTGAACTTTCTATATTTCTGCGTAAACATGAGCTAAAACATCATTTTCCTCAATAAATAAGTGACTAAGTATTCATATTTTTCTCTCATTGAGGGCCGTGTGTGTGTGGAGTTTGCATGTTCTCTCCGTGCATCGGGAGTTTCCTCCGGGTACTCCGGTTTCCTCCCCCAGTCCAAACACATGCATGGTAGTCTGATTGGCGTGTCTAAAGTGTCTGTAGTGTATGAATGTGTGTGTGAGTGTGTATGTGATTGTGCCCTGTGATGGACTGGCACTTTGTCCAGGGTGTAACCCCGCCTTGGGCCCGATGCTCCCTGGGATAGGCTCCAGGTTCCCCCGTGACCCTGATAAAGGAGTAAGCAGTTGAAGATGGATGGATGGGTTCTCTGTGTCTACTTGTAGGATGTACTTTTAGTTAATGAAAACCTGATGATGTTGTAAGTCATATTTACACACATCCATATCGCATTCTAAAGGGTTCACAAACTTTCAAGCACCGTTGTAGGCACGTTGTTATGGTTACAGTGTTTAAAAAAAGAAATAAATCGGATGTAAGAATATAATGTCGATCTTAACGACAGCGCCGTGGTAACCCTTAATGCGTGCTCTGAATTTGGTGTACTTGGTGTAAAATGAACTAGTACCACAAGTACCAATGGATCCTGTTTGGGCCAGTTGTTGTTGATGTTGTTTTTTTTTTTTTATTCTTTTCTGTGATGTGTAGTGGAAAAACACACCCTGGGACATTATACAGCCTCATAAAGTGATAAAGTGACTGGTACGTACGTGTGATCCACTGTGTCAACAACATGAGTGTGTGTGTGTGTGTGTGTGTGTGTGTGTGTGTGTGTGTGTGTGTGTGTGTGTGTGTGTGTGTGAGAGAGAGAACGAGAGAGAGAGACTTCAACAAAAAACTCTCAGCATGGAAACATCACGCACACACACACACACACACACACACACACACACACACACACACACACACACGGTACTGTGTTATAGATTTGAAACTCATGAAGGGCCTGTTGATGAACTGATGAGTCAGAGTGTTAGAGCAGAGTAAACACTACAGCTTGCTGTAAGGGGACTCCATGATGATGATTGAGAAGCACTGGCATCGGCGAAGTCCCATTGTGTGGACATGGGTAGTGTTTCTGTTTGTGTGTGTGTGTGTGTGTGTGTGTGTGTGTGTGTGTGTGTGAGGGCTTGATAACATGCGGGCTGTGGAGAGACGCAGGCGAGGGAGGAGGTCGGGTGCTGCACGGAGCCCTGATGTTGTCTGGTTATTGTGGCAATAATGCGATGTGAAAGCTTTCTCAATAGGCAGTGTTCACATGAAGGCGTTTCTTGCTAGCTGTGTCGCGGATGTAGCCGATAAATGGCACGAGGTTAGAAAGGAAAGTACTTTATGCATTACTTCTGTCAATTCTTGTAACTTAGAAGCGTGTTTGGAGCTTTTCACAATCGCAGCTAGCCTCCAGATAACGAACCTCGTGCGCGTTTACACCGCAAACACACAGCATCAGCACGGGATCGTACTGGAACGTCATGTTCGGCAGAAATCCTGCTGTGTGTCAGTGTGTGTCAGCACGTCCCCATTAAACAACACGTGTTTTGACAATACACACTGCAACAGGACAAGTCATCATATTTAGAAATGTTCACTATAGGCGTAAGCCCCTCCCCTTCCCCTTCCCCTCATCCACTCAATTGTTGTTGTTGTTGTTTTTAAAACGTTATGATTAGAATTTATTCACCTTATTATTATAAGTCGTTCATTTTCAATCCTTTGTCAGGGAACTCGGGACATCCTGGATGGGGTGCCAATACATTGCAGGGCAAATTCACACACTGTGGACAATTTAGACATGCCAAATCAGACTACAACACAGGTCTTTGGACTGGGGGAGGAAACCAGAGTACCCGGAGGAAACCCCTGAAGCTTGGTGACAACATGCAAACTCGACGGACGGAGACGGGATTCGAACCCCCAACCCTGGAGGTGCAAGACAAACGTGCTAACTACTAACCAGTGTAGATCGAAAAAGGTTTTTTCGGTTGTTGTTGTTGTTGTTGTTGTTTTTAAAAAATAAATAATACTATTTTCCTCCGGGTACTCCGGTTTCATCCCCCAGTCCAAAGACATTTACATTTATTCATCTATTAGACTCTTTTATCCAAAGCGACTTACAAATGAGACACACTCACACACCAATGGTAGCAGAGCTGCATGCAAGGTGCTAGCTTGCCATCGGGGGCAACTTAGGGTTCAGTGTCTTGCCCAAGGACACTTCGGCATGGGATCACCCGGGCCGGGATTCGAACCACCAACCCTACGATTAGTGGATTAGTGGACAACCCGCTCTACCGGCTGAGACACAGCCGCCCAAAGACATGCATGGTAGTCTGATGGGCGTGTCTAAAGTGTCCGTAGTGTATGAATGAGTGTGTATGTGAGTGTGCCCTGTGATGGTCTGGCACCCTGTCCAGGGTGTACCCCGCCTTGTGCCCGATGTTTCCTGGGATAGACTCCAGGTTCCCTGTGACCCTGATAAAGGAGTAAGCGGTAGAATGGATGGATGGATGGACTATTTTCCTGGCAGTTGATTACCATTTCAGTCAGAGGAGTCCGGGTACAGAAAGCTCTGAAGCCACGTCTCAGTGTATGTACATGTACTCACATGTGCGCTTCACACAAGCGACCTAATTGCATTCCAGTGTGCATATTTCCCTTCATTGCTACTTGGCAGTGCATGCTTATATGCTTCTGCTTCTACTTACGCTTCTGCTTTCTTTACATTCCCGCTGACTTCCACAGCCTTTTCGTATTAGTGCTTTCTTGGAATAACGGGACGTGATTTATTCATTCTGAGCTCCGCGGCGTTACGATCCTAAACACAGCGCATATAAACAATAATAAGTATGAGGTACACCGGCTTACGGACTGATTCAACTGTTCAATCAAGTATCAAAAGGAATTGATGTATGTGTTTGAAACGTGACCTGTTCTAAACTTCCTGCACACACACACACACACACACACACACACTCTTCACCTCTAATCACTTCATGCCATGGCTAGTACGCTAATGTGGCCATGTGGAGAGTTAACACTACTGTGTACAACCAGTAGATGGCAGAATTGTTTACTCTTCTGGACTGTGTGTGTGTGTGTGTGTGTGTGTGTGTGTGTGTGTGTGTGTGTGTGTGTGTGTGTGTAGCACTTATGTGGAGAGTGTAGAATGTGTGGAGAGTGTGTGTAGTGTCTCTGATATAGTGTCTCTCTGTCTGTTTTTGTTGTTGTTGTTGTTGCTGTGTTTGTCTCGGTCTGTCTGTCTGTCTGTCTGTCTGTCTGTATGACTATATATTTTCATCATATCTCTTTGTCTGTCTTTCTGTCTGTCTCTCTCTATCTATCTGTGCATCTGTCTGTCTGACCGTTTTTGTTTGTCACTTTATCTGTCCCTGCCTGTCTGACCATAGAGTTATCAATTTTAACTTAACAATTATAACAAACTTGTCTGTCTGTCTCTCTGTCTGTCTGTCTATCATTGTAGCTATCTCTCATCCTGTCTGTCTGTCTATGTGGCAATCTCTCATCCTCTAGGTCTGTTTCTAGTCTGTATGTCAACCTGTCTGTTTGTCTCTATCTCTGTCTATCTGACACTGTGTTTATCTGCCTCTACATTATACTCTATCTATCTATCTATCTATCTATCTATCTATCTATCTATCTATCTATCTATCTATCTATCTGTCTGTCTGTCTGTCTGTCTGTCTGTCTGCCTGCCTGCCTGCCTGTCTGTCTGTCTGTCTGCCTGTCTATTGAATTGGATGCTTTGATTGTGCATTTTTGTAATACATGCTGTAAAATGATCCCCGGTGACCTTTGACCTGTAGGTGTTGAAAGTGAAGTCCGTGCTGCTGGAGTGTTATCTGTCTGTAAATGCTGTGTAAAAGATTAGCCATAAACAGGTAAGCCATGAAAGAGAGCCATAAACAGGGACAAGAGGGACATTCCATAAGGCTGATCGATGCCGTGAGTACGCACGGAGCAACCGCACTACAGGAAGCACACATTGGTGGTTGCTATGGCAACACAACAACTGTTTACCATCAGAATTTTTAGTTGCACCCGTGAGGGAATGAAATGTCATTCCAATAAACCGTCCTGCTTCCTGTTGGACTTCTGTTCCGTCAGTGTGTTTCCCATAAGGCTCATTTGAGAATGTCATCTATCTATCTGTCTGTCTATCTGTCTGTCTATCTGTCTGTCTGTCTGTCTGTCTGTCTGTCTATCCGTCCGTCCATCCATCCATCTATCTATTTGCCTGCCTGTCTGTGCCATTCTGTCTCCTTGGCTCTTATCATTTGTGTGGGGGAGACAGAATGAGAGATGTGTGTGTGTGTGTGTGTGTGTGTGTGTGTGTGTGTGTGTGTGTGTGTGTGTGTGCAGATAAGAACACATCACAGACAGCTGTCGTCCCATTCAACTGCAGGCCACTGGGAGTCTGGGGAAAACATCTGGAGAGAGTGAACAAGAGAGAGAGGGACAGATGAAATGTGTCAGATGCTGAGAGAAGTGAGACAGGTGAAAGAGGTGAGATCGCTGAGAGAGGTGAGACAGATGAGAGACGTATGACAGTTCAGGGAGGTGAGACAGTTGAGAAAGGTGAGACCGTTGAGAGAGGTGAGACAGTTGGGAGAGGTGAGACAGCTAAGAGAAGAGAGACAGGTGGGAGAGGTGCGACAGTTCAGGGAGGTGAGACAGGTGGGAGAGGTGAGACAATTAGACAGTTCAGGGAAGTGAGACAGTTCAGGGATGTGAGGCAATTGAGACCGAAGAGAGAAGTGAGACAGGTAGGAGATCTGAGACAGGTGAGAAATGTGAGACAATTGAGACAGCAGAGAGATGTGAGACAGTTGAGAGAGGGGAGACAGTTGAGAGTGGTGAGACAGCTGAGATTGGTGAGACAGGTGTAGGAAAGTCCTCTCTGGGGGAAAAGTTGTACTGGGAGTGTTTACAGCTCACACTGCTGTTAGAGAAGGAAACATGTAAGGGGAGTGTGTGTGTGTGTGTGTGTGTGTGTGTGTGTGTGTGTGTGTGTGTGTGTGTGTATGTGTGTATGTGTGTGTGTGTGTGTGGGTGGGTGGGTGTGTATGTGTGTGTGTATGTGTGTGTGTGTGGGTGTGTGTGTATGTGTGAAAGCCGAGGCCTCCCCCTGTCCCCACACTGTCCTGCTGGGGGAATGGAAAGCCGAGGCCTCCCCCTGCCCCCACACTGTCCTGCTGGGGGAATGGAAACCGAGGCCTCCCCCTGTCCTCACACTGTCCTTCTGGGGGAATGGAAAGCCGAGGCCTCCCCCTGTCTTCACACTGTCCTGCTGGGGGAATGGAAACCGAGGCCTCCCCCTGTCCTCACACTGTCCTTCTGGGGGAATGGAAAGCCGAGGCCTCCCCCTGTCTTCACACTGTCCTGCTGGGGGAATGGAAACCGAGGCCTCCCCCTGTCCTCACACTGTCCTTCTGGGGGAATGGAAAGCCGAGGCCTCCCCCTGTCTTCACACTGTCCTGCTGGGGGAATGGAAACCGAGGCCTCCCCCTGTCCTCACACTGTCCTTCTGGGGGAATGGAAAGCCGAGGCCTCCCCCTGTCTTCACACTGTCCTGCTGGGGGAATGGAAACCGAGGCCTCCCCCTGTCCTCACACTGTCCTTCTGGGGGAATGGAAAGCCGAGGCCTCCCCCTGTCCCCACACTGTCCTGCTGGGGGAATGGAAACCGAGGCCTCCCCCTGTCCCCACACTGTCCTGCTGGGGGAATGGAAAGAGGCCAGTCATCCTGACAGGAAACTCTGCCATGCAGAAAGGAAAGTAACACATTATCTCCGTGCACACTGAACTGAAAGTGTGATAGCGCTGTCACGAGGAAACACAACCACACACTACAGCAATCATCAAACATTTACACTTACTGTATATCCCAGCACCGAGCTGCTGAGTTCTCCGTCCTGATTGGTCAGAAAGCTGTAGCACGGTCATTTTTGATCAGTGAACTGAGCTCGTCGTTTCAGTACAGACATCTAAACTATTCGTTTTCATTTTCCTTTTCACTGATTTCTACAGGTCAGTGTTTGGAGACAGCAACCTGCTGGGTGGGTTTGTGTCAGGTCAATAAAATTCCATCTCTCTCTCTCTCTCTCTCTCTCTCTCTCTATCTCTCTCTCTGTGTCTTTGTCTCTCTCTGTATCTCTCTCTCTATGTCTCTCTCTCTCTGTCTGTCTCTGTCTCTCTCTCTCTCTGTCTGTCTCTGTCTCTCTATCTCTCTCTCTCTGTCTCTCTCTGTCTCTCTCTCTGTGTGTCTTTCTCTCTCTCTCTATCTCTCTCTCTTTATGTCTCTCTCTCTCTATCTCTCTGTCTGTCTCTGTCTCTCTCTCTCTTTGTCTGTCTCTGTCTCTCTATCTCTCTCTCTCTCTCTCTATGTCTCTCTCTCTCTCTCTGTGTCTTTCTCTCTCTCTGTATCTCTCTCTCTCTATGTCTCTCTCTTTCTCTCTCTCTGTCTCTGTCTCTCTCTCTCTCTCTGTCTGTCTCTCTCTCTCTCACACTCTCTCTCTCACTCTCTCTCTCTCTGTCTCTCTCTCGCCATCTCTCTCGCTCTGTCTGTCTCTTTCTCTCTCTCTCTCTGTGTCTCTCTTTCTCTCTCTCTCTCTGTGTGTGTCTCTCTCTGTTTCTCTCTCTCTGTCTCTCTCTCTCTCACTGTCCTTCTCTTTCTCTCTTTCTCTGTCTTTCTCTCTGTGTCTCTCTCTCTGTCCCTCTATCTATCGCTCTTTCTCCCTCTCTCTGTCTCTGTCTTTCTCTCTCTCCCTCTCTCTCTCTCTCCATTTCTCAACACGACATGTTGGCTCATGTTAATCCTCCCTGCTTCATGCTCGAACACGTTACACAGCTTTCTGTCCTAATCTCAGTCTAATCCTAGTCTGTTTTTGATGAGTATGTGATTAGTAGATACTTCATTATATGTGTGCGCTCCATTAATATTGGCACCCTTGGTAAATACGAGCAAAGAAGGCTGAAAAAAATTGCAGAAATACTCTGCATAGATATCAAACAACTGCAAGCAAAACACAGGCTCATCACAAAAAAGATATATATCTTTGTTAAATATAGGTGTGCAACAATTATTGGCACCCCTATGGATTCATTTGAGAAAAATATATTTGAAGTATATTCCCATTTATTTATTTATTTATTTGCGTACACCTGGGTGACTAGGAACAGGACGTTGTTCAACCATGACTTCCTGTTTCGATTCATCTTGCACTTTGAAGCTTTTCATTTGACTCGCCTTTGTAGTTTTGTCATTAAGGCAAGTTTAGCATTCATTTTCCATTAGGAACAAACAAACAACCATCTGGATTGTGCATTTGTGTACGTTTTGACTTTTGCTTAAGACCTTGGTCTCAGTTGTTCTGCTTTTAAAACAGCCGGTAGTTACTCGGTAGTTTTCCCACCATAGAGCGCATTCCATTTAAACAGATCTTTTTTTTAAACATGTGTAATTGTTGATATGGTAAACGTTTTCTGGCATCTTCAGGACTTTTTTTTTTCATCTTATTAAGTTCAAGAGAGGAAAAAACATCAAGAGAGGCTGTTGAAAGGACAACTGTTTATAGCTGCTGTAACGTGTTACAACAGGAGCGTCCCGCACCGTTAAAGGCATCTATAAACGGATAAAAAGTGCCAGGTGGATGTTGTTTTTTTTAATTAACTGGCAACTTGCTGTTGTATAAAAAAATCCACTTGTCTGTAGTATCGGTAGCTCGGTTTCATCACACCACTCTGTCGATGATGATGGATTCGTTTCCTGTAACATCACGACACTGAGTGTTTTATACCTTACCTGCTGTCTAGTTGAATTCAAAGCCGTCTGCTCCCTGAAGGGTTGGGCTTTAGGCCTGCTTCTTGTGCCTTTTGTTTTCACAATGACGAGGCAGAAGAAAGGGATGAGTCATGCTGTGGCGTAAATGAGGTGAAGCTCAGTGAGATGATCGGAGGTGGAGCTGAAACCCTGTGATTGATATGAAGGGCTGAGAAGAGAGATGACTTTGGCTTTTCCAAATGTTTTGCCTGACCTTTGACTTTCGTTTCGCTCTGCATCTTTGGTGGCCCTGAGAAAAAGGACCGGCTTTGATCCGAGCTTTGCCTGCCGGGTGATCTTCCCCCACGTGTAGATGAGCACAACGGGGGGTGTCGGAGAAGAGGAGCGCCTGAAGAACACGGCATTGTTTCCGTCTTCCTGTCTTCTTTGGACAACGGCACCACTGGAGGCTCTTTTGTTTCGGCTGACCTCTCTCTTTTGACCCAAACTACGACTCCGGGCCACAAACTTTCTTCATCCTCCCCCCCCCCCCCCCCCCCCCCCTTCCTTTTTTTTTTTT